>CAJQUW010014805.1:10000-48297 GCA_907163375.1 Prostheceraeus crozeri
TCCCAATGATAAACGTTTGATGAGACAGATGAAACACTTATGAAGTACGTACAATGTTTAGATAGTGAAGTATGTGAATTTTATTTTTCTGTTGTTTCTCGTAACAACGTTATTCCATATGAAGGACTAAAACTCTAACGTTGAGCATCTCGTCGGTATGCAACGCAAAATATCTTGAACTTATAAAAATGAAAACAAACCCGTTTCTCATGCGAGTAAGATGTAGTAGGAATTATGCATGTTGGACTTAACGCGATTGATCTGATGAGTCATTTCCAGTCTGACTAAGCAAATTATTTTGAACTTTGTTTGAACTTTGAAAGTGCGATGGGCGCACTGTAAAACATCTTGCGCTCGTCTTGTGATTGGACGAGAGGGTGCTCATCCATTCACCGCTTAGGAAGAAAATCTTTTATAAAAGGTAGAGTGCACCTAGGCCTAGAGCTCCGCTCTTTCACATTTAATCTTTCAACAAGGGAGTGTTTGGTGATTGAGCTTCCTGCTATCAGTTGTTTTGACTTGCTAATCGAAGGGGTGGTTTGATGTGTAATTGTGTAGGGGGGTCGTCTTGCTATCAAGTCGTAGAGAGATTAGATCACTGTACGGGCGGGCGAGCGCCCCCCCCCCCCCCCACCCCTACCCCCCCCCAGCGATCGCTGCTCATAAAGCATATCATCGCCCCCCTCTGCCCACGTAAATACTTCCTTTGCTCGAGCGTTCCTTCGGGACGGCGGGTACTGGCCGTAGAGGGATTGCGTTGCACGGGTTGTTCGTCACGTTTGTTAGACCGAAAACCTTCTGAGCTTGTCGCTCAATGTTGGGCGGTTCGAACCATTCATACTCAATAAGCGTGACACTTTCTCTCGCCAGGTCAGAGTACTTTAGCCATTCGACAAGGGGTTAGTCTTTTATGGTTATGGAGCCATTTCGAAATGAGTGTTGATTGATTCATGTTCATTGAATGGGACTATATCACATGATCAATCATAGGCTAAAATGAAATAAATCTTACGTGTCCCCTTTTTTCAGTGACTTTGCCTTCGTGGACGTCGAATCTAACTGCTTTAATCTTCGATTATGGATACGATTTATCCATCGACAAAAATTGAATCTTAAATCGCCCGTCTCTGCCAAGATGGAGGGGAAACTCTCACATTGAGCAATGTAAGTTTTTGTGTGATGGGGCAAAGGATGTAGGTTGTGCTTTAATCAAAACTTCTTGAACTAACATCATTCTCGGTTAGCATGTGTGTTGAGGATATGGAATTAATTCATCATAAAACCTTTGAATAACATCAAGAATGTAAGAATCATATCCTTATTAATATTTCAACGAAAGACCCTTAACGTCCTTTTTACTTCCGCGCGATTTTCAAAAACCGACAGCTCATTTTCTAACTAATTTATAATGCACTCTAATATCTCCCTTCGAGAAATCTACTCACCATATCTCCTTCCCTCCCTTTTTCAGTACAGCAGCGGCATCATGAACAGAGAACCTATTCCTGAAGGGGCAACTTGCGTCGAGCCTGGATGAACGGACTGGGAAAATGTAAGTATCTTAATGAATGAATGGCTGTCATGTGTTTCTGTTATCATCATTGGTTGATAGCATGCATTCTATCATTCATTCAATCTCATCTCTTTTTCCAACTCTACAGTTTTGGCAAGGCAGGAGAGAGTGGGAGGAGGAAGTCGCCCGAGGCCGGCGGAAATATCGATGATGAATTTTCCCGACCCTACCCTCGTCGCCCATCTACCCTCAGCTTCCAACCATTCTGAGGCACCCATCCACCCCCTCGGCATGGTCCATCGCCCAACCTCCCCACCACCACCCATACCAGCTCCTCGTCGCCACATCCTCTTCCAACCACCCAAGCCGGCGGACTCTTCCACCCTCGGCTCGCATCCCCTTCTACCTCCTCTTGACCATCGGTGGGATGGCGGAGAGGTAAATTTCTTGATGGGAGTTACACTGATGGTAAAGGGGGACAAGGAGCTCTTAACAAAACTCCACGCCACACTTGGAATTGAATAGTATGTTACTGATCGCTTTCCTTTTCTTTTCTTCAAAAGATCTCGCAACGGTGTTTTCTGAGAGCGACGACGTTCCTACGACCCGCCAACCTCTCATTGCCTACCACCGGGGGCTACAGCAGGCGACTTCCCTCCATCCTCCAACAAGTCGTTAGAAATGGAGATCGAGGTGTGTGACACACCATTAAAATGGTAGTTATAGGTGAGTTTCCTCACTCATCTCCCTTCAAAACGTTTGGCTAATAGGCATCTTCCTCAATTTCAGGCTTCGACTTTATCACCAAAGCCCTCCTTTCTCAAGGAAAGTTTAGAGCTGTTGAGTGAGGTAGGTTGTAACAAAACACTAAGTCTTTAATAGAGATGATAGAATGATTTTCTTTTTAGGTGATGCTAGTTTCCAGCTCAACACTATCGCGGCAAGGCAACGGCGGGAATGTTACTGACTGTGCGGACACATCTTCACGAGGAAACGCGATCTGCCCGACACATCAGACAACGTGTGTGTCAACCCAATCGCCATCAATCGCCCGGGTGTGGATGACTCTATTGAACACGTTCACCTTTACTTGCGACTTTTGCATTCAATCATTTTTGAAACCGATTTGAATTATCTTCACACAGGACTTCGCCCCACACTACAGATGAATGTTTACAGTTAACAGCATCTCCTCTATCCGTCTCATGAAATTTCAATGAACAATTTAGTGAGGGAACTACAATATGGAATCCCCAATAACCATGCTGACTTTGAAGAGTGGCTTCATCAAAATTATCCTTCATAGATGCGCCTCTTTAGAAATTTAGACAACTTTAGAATAAAAGCGCTCATCTACCTAAAATAAAATATGTAAAAATTGCTCGTCATACTGGTCAAATAGTAGAGCGGTTGGAGTTTCACATACCCTCCTCTCCTGCTACAGAAGTAATCGATGAAGATTCTTGGTTAAATTTTCATATCCAAGGACTAAAACTAAATATAGTTAAATTCAACGAACGCGATAGTGGCCTCATTTTTGATGGTATAGAATCTGCCAAGTTTAAAATCACTTTGCTAGAAAGTTATAGTGGGCGAGGCTCCTTCAATCTTCCAAAAATTTTAAAAGACAAAAAAGCAGTCATTTCTGTAGATTGCGAATCGCAATGTTTTGAGTATGCAGTGTTATCCATTTGGATTTATTTAATATGTCATTAATTTCTATATTCTTTTTTTAACTATCTATCATTTTCAATATATTTCTTTACATTTTAACTTTCATATATTTTCTTTCCATCTTTAATCAAAAATAATATTCATTAATATTTATTGTATATATGAATTTATTTTAAATAATTTTATTTTTTATCATATCTTTTTACTACCTATAATACATTTTTCGTTATCTTCCTTTTCATAAATTTTTTAATTAACATATTATCATTCTTTTTTTTTGGATTACTAAAATTATTATATTATTCGTCTATCTATTTATTTATTTTAATTCTTTTTAATCTATATCTAATTACCATTTACTGTATAATTAATATCTACATATTTTTTTTTTTTATTCTTTATTTTCACATCATCATAATTTCATACTATAATATAAAATATTATATCATTTTTTTAACAATTCCCTAGCTTTTCAATATTTATTTCCTATTTATTGTTTAAAAACAATATTAACACCTCAAATTTTTTCTATCACATTATATATTTTTTTATATTATTTAATTTATTTTTTCATTTTTAATTTTGTATTATACCTTTAATTGATACTTTCAATATATATCCCAATATCCCTTTTAATATATATATATTATAACTTATAATACTAAATTAATCCCAAATATATTCAATTTAGTTATTCTTCATTTATAATACTATTATTCCTAATTATTTTCCTATTCTTAATTTTACATTATTTTTTAGATATATTTAATTTAATCTTTAAATGTATGTTGTTCCATATACCCTTCCTTCATCTTATACCTCTTTTTATCTTATATTTAATATATAACTATACTAATTAATATCATTCTTTCTATAAATATTCCTTTATAATTGCTTTAATTAAATTAACATCCTTATTATCAATTTTAATTACTTTTTAATTATTAAATTAAACATCTTCTTCATATATATAATGATCAAACCTACTATCAACATTATTTTTTCTATATACAATCATCTAATTAACAATTCATTCCATCACTAAAATACTATCTATTTTATCCATTAACATTCCATCCCCTATCACAAACATCAATTTAATACATATTAAAATAAAACACCAAAAGAAATCAAATAACTCAAAATCTCCCAATTACTATCATTCATATTAAAATTCCTCATGATCTCAAATCATCCCTCAAACTATATGTTTTAATATTTTCATACCATATCATATATTTAATACATCAAACTATTCAACAAACTTAACACAAAACACCCCAAAACAACCCCAAACAACTAAAAAAACTTAACCCACAACAACACCTCAACTAACCAAAACCCAACCCATACCTCAACCCTAATCCCACAGCCAAACAAAACCCCTCAAAACCACAAAAACAAACATCAAACATCCAGCCAAACACCAAACCCCTCACCAACCATCTCAACTAAACAAAAACAATCTAAATAAAACAAACGCACAACAAAACAACTCCCACACTTAACACACCACTACAATCAAACCCAAAATCAAACAATCTAACACTAAGCAACGAACATCAACAACCCCCCCACCCCAACCCCCAACAATTCAATCCACCCACACAACATTTTTTCTCCCACGTCAATGATGAAAATGATAATCGTTTCCGAAGAAAAATTATCAAGAGTGGGAGAATGAATTAAAGATTTGAATGATTGCAATAGTGAAGACTGAATTAGAAGGAGAGGGAAGAAGATTATAGAGAAATTTAGAAATTAAATAAAATTAAATAGTGGTACACGACTGGGAGAAAGGGACAAAAAGAGTTATGTATAACAACCGCCAAGAGTAGCTATGATCGGTTGTCAACCTCTTCTAGTGTATGAGGACCATACTCAACAGTTGCATTTCCAAAAATTCATCGCCTTACAAACCAAATACAAAAAATCGATTACAGGTTAACATTTCATATGCGGACAGCAGCACACGACCAATATGGTCGAAAAGATAAATTTCTAAGTCCATTATGAATGGTAGCAAGCGGTAAATTACAAATAGAGCGCTTGCCAAAGGACAAAATCTTTCACATAGAGAGTAATGTGACGAATTAAGTCTCCTGCGAGTCATTTACGCAGACAAAAGAAGCTACATAGGATGATATCATCCACAAGCCAGCCAGCCATATCCTGCTATGAAGTAGGCTGACCACTTAGAAATAGGCAAAACAAAATGCATACTTGCAAGGTGAAGATGTATTTCAAAATTTCTAGAATTTCTCGAATAAAGCTGCTAAATTTCAACAATCAAATGATTCCCAATGCAGCGAAGTCACTACATATGTCAGATGAAGACAAACCGAAATTCGAAAGTTGCACATCCTGTCCAAAAGGTCATTATATAATATTTAATATTAAATAATAATAAATATTAAATAATTTTAAATAATAAATTTAATAATAATTAAATAATTAAATTTTATTATTTTATTTTGTAATTAAATATTATATTTAAATTTATAATATAAATAATTATTTATATATTATTTTATAAATTATATATAAATATTAAATTTTTAATAAAATTATAAATTATAATTATAATTTAATAATATATTTATATAATATTATAATATAAAATATTAATTAATAAATATAATAAATATTTAAAAATAATAAAAAATATAAATATAAAAAAATAAATTAATTTAAAATAAAAATTATAATTAAATAATAAAATAATAATTAAAATATATTAATATTATAAATAAAATAAAAATATAATAAATTATATTATAAAATATATAATTAAAAAAATTTAAATAAAAAAAATATTAATAAAAATATAAAAAATTAAATATATAAATAAATAATAATAATAAAAAATATTAAAAATAATAAATATAAATATAATAATAAATATAAAAAATAAAAATTATAAATAAAATATAAAAAAATAATTAAATAAATATTATAAAATATAATTAATTATATAAAAATATAAAATTAATAAAATATAATAAATTAAAATTATAAATAATTATAATTAATAAATATATAAATTAATAATTATAATAATATTATAATATTATATAATTAAAAAATTAAATTATATATTTATAAATATATAATTAAAATAAAAAATAATATAAAATTATTAATAAATATAATATATAATATAATTAATATATTTATATAATTAATAAATAATTAAAAAATATAAAATTTAAATATAATATTATTATAATATAATATTAAATAATAAAAAATTATAATAAATAAAATAATAAATATATAAATTAAATAAATAAAATAATATTAATTTATATTAAATTATAAATAATATTAAATAAATAAAATATAATTAAAATAATTTATTAATATAAAATATAAAAAATAATATATATATAAATTATAAATTATTAATATAAATAATTAAATAATATTAAAATATATAAATATAATATATAAAATAAATTTAAATTAAAAATATTAAAAAAAATAAAATTAATTATAATTAATAATTAATAAAAATATATTATTAAATTATAATAATATAAAATTAAATAAATAATATATTAAATATAAATAATTATAAATTATATAAAAATAAATATAAATTATAAAAAATATAATATTATATTAAATTAAATAATATAAATATAATATTAATAAAATAAAAAATATATTAAAAATATATAATATATATAAATATAAAAATTAAATTAATTAAAATAATAATATTAATATAAAAATATAAATAAAATATAAATAATAAATATAAAATTATAATTAAAATTAAATAATAATAAAAATTAATAATAAATAAATATTATAATAATAAATAAATATATAATAAAATAAATATTAATAAAATAAATAATTTAATATAAATAAAATTAATAAAAATATTAAATAATTATAAATAAAATATAAATATTTAATATAATATTATAAATAATATAAAAAAATAATAAATTAATAAAAAATTTAATATAATATTAATAAATATAATAATTTTAAATTAATAATAAATTAATAAAAAATAATAAATAAATATAAAATAATAAAAATTAAATATTTAAATATAAATAAATAATTTAATAATATAATATAATTAATATTATAAATTAAATAATTATTTAATAATTATAAAAATTAAATATTAATAAAAATATATAAATAATAAATAATTATAAATAATAAATTATAAATAATAATTATATATAAAAATTAAATATTAATAAATAAAATAATAATATTATAAATATAAAAAATATTAATATTAATATAAATAAAAATTATTAATATAAATATATTTATATAAATAATATTTAATATAATTAAATATAAAAATTAAATAAAAAAATATAAATATTAATAAAATTTAATAATAAAATATTAAATTAATAAAATATAATAATTTAATATAAAAATAATTAAATAATATATAATTTAAATAATTATAAAAATAATTATAAATAAATAATATAATATTAATAAATAAATATAATAAAATTTATATTAAATATATAATATTTAAATATAAATTATAAAAAATAAAATATTATAAAATAAAAATAATATAAAATTAAATAAATAAAAAATAATTTATAAAAATAAAATAATAAAAATATAAATAAATATAATATAATAAATTTAATATAATAAATTATAAAATAAATTAATATTTAAATAATAATTAATAAATATTATAAATATAATAATAAAAATAAAATAAAATATAATATAAATAATATAATTAATATTAAAAATAAATTAATAAATATTAATAAAATAAATATTAATAATAATTTAATAATAATAAAATAATATATAAAAATTATAAATAAAAATATTATAATATAAATATAAAAATATATAATTATAATAATTAAAATAATATATAAAAATATAATAATAAAAATATATTTAATAAAATTAATAAATATTATATAAATAATAATAATTAAATATAAATTAATATTATAAATAAAATAATTATAATATATTAATAAATATTAAAATATAATAATTAATTAAATAAAATTATTATAAATAATAATATAAATAAAATAATTAAATTATAAATTTATTATAAATAAAAAATATTATAAATTTAAAATATTATAAATAAATTAAATAAAATAATATTATAAATTATATATATAATATAAAATAATTATAAAAAATTAATAATTATTATAATAATTAAAAAATAAAAAATATAATAAAAAAAATAAAATATTTAATAAAATAATAAAAATAATATAATAAAATATAATTAATATAATTAAAATAATATTAATTAAAATATAAAAATAATATAAAAATATAAATAAAAATATTAATTAAAAATAATATAAATTAATATAATAATATTATATTAAATAAAAATAAATAATTAAATAATTATTTATAATTAATATTATAAAATTAAATTATAATAAAATAATTTTAAAATAATAATAAATAAAATTTAAATTATATAATATAATTAAAAAAAATAAATAATAATATAAAAATAAAATAAATTATAAATAAATTTTATTTATATTAAATAATAAATAATAATTATAATAATTAATAAAAAATTTAAATATAATTAAAATAATTATAAATTATAAAATTAATATTAAAAATAATATAAATTAAAATATTATTTATAAAAAAATATATAATTAATATAATAATTTATAAATAATAAAATTATAAAATAAATTAAAATATAAATTATAAAAATATTAAAAATATAAATAAATTATATAAAATAAAATTATTAAATAATATAAATTATATTATAAATTATAAATAATATTTAATATTATATTAAATATTAATTATTAAATAAATAAAATAAATTTATAAAATTAATAAAAATTATAATAAAATTATTAATATTATTAAATTAAAAAAATAATATTAATAAATAAATAATTTAAATAAAATATTAAATATAATAATTATAAATTTTAAATAATAAAATAATAAAAATATTATAAAATATAATATAAATAATATAATAAAATATAATAATTATTTAATATAAAATTATAATAAATTAATATATTAAATTATAAATAAATAATTTTAAATTATAATATAAATTAAATTAAATTATTAATATAAAATAATTAATATAAATTATAATATAAAATATATTAAATAAATATAATTTATTAATAAATATAAATAATTAAATTATAATAATAAATAAAATATAATTATTAAATATATTATTAATAAAATATATAATAAAAATTAAAAATATAATTAAATTAAATAAAATATATAATAATTAATATAATAAAAAATATTAATTAAAATAATAAATAAATATTATTTAATAAAAATATTATAATTAAAAAATAATAAATAAATATTTATAATATATATATAAATTAATAATTAATAAAAAATTTATATAAATAAATAATAAATTATTATATTATTTAAAATAATAATTATATTAAATAATTATAATATATAATTATATAATAAAAATAATAAATAATAATATATAATATATTTAATAAATAATTTATTAAATTATAAATAATAAATATAAATATATAATAATTTAAATAAATAATATTAAATATAATATAATTTATAAATAATATAAAAATATATTTAAATATTAAATTATAAATAATTTAATATTTTAAATAATAAATATTATAAATAAAATTAAAAAATATAATATATAAAATAAAATAATTTAAAAATATAAATAAATTAATAAATAAATATAAAAAATTATAAAAATAAATATAAAATAAAAAAATATAAAATAATAATTATAATAATTATATAAAAAATATTAAAATAATTATAAAAATAAAAATTTATAAATATTAAAAAAAAATATAAAAATTATAAATATAATAAAAAAATATTAAATATAAAATAAATTTAATTAAAAAAATAATAATAAAAAATAAATTATAATAAAAATTAAAATATTAATAAAAATAAAATAAAATAATAATTAAATAATTAAATAATAAAATATATTAAAATAATAAAAATAAATTAATATATAAATTAAATAAATAAATATAATAATAATTATAAAATAATATTAATTTAAATTAAAATAAATAATATTAATATAATAATAAAAATATAATAATTAAATAAATAAATAATTAAATAAAATAAAATATAATTATTAAAATAATAATATAAAAATAAATATTAATAATAAAATAATAAAATTAATAAAAAAAATTAATAAATAATATAATATTAATAATTATAATAATATTTAATATAAATAAATATAAATAATTATAAATAAAAATAATATAAATAAAAATAATATTAATTAAATTTATAATAAAAATAAATATAAAATATTAATATATAATAATAAATATATATAATAATATTAATATTAATAAATAATTATTAATATAAATAATTATAAAATATAAATAAATTAATAAAATAAATTTAATAAATATAATAATTAAATAAATAATATAATAATTATAAATTATTATAAAATAATATATAATATTAATAAATTTAAATAATATTATAAATAATATAAATAATATAAAAATATAATAATTTAAATAAAATTTAATTAATAAAAAATATAAAATAATTAATATTAAAATAAATAAAAATTATAATAATATAAAATAAATAATAAATAAAATATTAATATTAAAAATATATAAATTAATAAAATATTATATAATATATAAAAAATAATATATTAATATAAATTAAAAATTTAATAATAAATAATAAAATATTAATAAAATAAATATTATAAAATAAATATAATAAAATTATAAAAATAATTAATATAAAATATAATAATTAAAATAAAATATAATTATAAATTAAAAATTATAATAATTTAATATTATAAAATAATAAATAAAATATTAAATAATAAATAAAATTAATATAAAATTATAATAATAATAATATTAAATAAATATATATTATTAAATAATTAAATAAAATAATTAATAAAATAAAATAATAAAATATTAATAAAAATTAAATTATAAATTAATAAATAATAAATATTAAAATATTAATAATAAATATTATAAAAATAAAATATTAAAAAAATATAATAATATATAAATTATAAATAAATATAATAAAATTTAAATAATATAAAATAAATTAATAAATAATTAAATAAATATAAAAAATTATATAATATAATAAATTATATATTAAATTTATAATATATTAATATAAATATAATAATAATTATTAATTAAAATTATAAATAATATTAAATAATAATTAATAAAAATATATAAAATTATTAATAAATATTATAAAAATATAAATAATATTAATAAAATTATAATAAATATTAAATATAAATAATTAATAATAAAATAATAATAAAATAAAATATAAAATAATAATATATAATAATAAATTAAATAATAATTATAAATAAAATATAATAAAATAAAATTAAATATAATATAAAAAAATAATAAAAATATAAAATTATAAATATATAAATAAATAAATTAAATAAATATAATAAATATTAAATAAATATAATAATATAAATAATAATATATTATAAAATATAATATATTATAAAAAAATATTAAATATTAAATATATATAATAAAATATTATTATAAATTAATAATAAAATATAATTATAAATAATAATAATAATATATAATTAAAAATTATAATAAATTAAAATATAATAATAAAATATAAAAATATATAATAAATAATATTATAAATAATTAAATAAATAAATTAATAAAATATTATATTAAAATAATAATTAAATAATAAATTAAAAATAATATTATAAAAATATAAATAATATTAATAAAAATAATAAAATAAATAATAAATATTAAATAAAAATTAATATAAAAATAAAATAAATAAAATATAAATATAAATATTAAAAATTATTAATTATAAAATATTAAATATATTATAAAAAAAATAAATAATAATAAATTTATATAATAAATTAATATAAATTAAATATATAAAAATATAATATAATAAAATAAAATATTTATTAAAATTAAAATATAAATATAAATTAATATAATAAATATTAATATAATTAAATTATAATAAAAATATATAATATATTATATAAATAAATAAAATTAAAAAAATTAAAAAAATTATTAAATAAAAATAAAATAATTAAATTATAATAAATTAATAAAATTAAATAAATAAAAATAAAATTAAAAATAATATTATAAAAATATAAATAAAATAAAAATATATTAAATAAATAATAAATAATTTAAAATAAAATTAATATAATAATAAAAATTAAAAATAATAAATATAAATAAAATAATATAATAATTAAATAAATATTAAAATAAATAAAAATATAATAAATATTTATATTAATAAATAATAATAAATATAAATAAATAAATTAATATAAAATAATTAAAATATAAATTAAATAATAATATAAATAAAAATAATAATAAATAAAATAAATTAATAATAATATAAATATAAATATTAAATAATATAATAAAAAATTAATATAATTATATATAAATAAAAATAAAATATAATAATATTATAATATTATAATTTAAAATAATTATAAAAAATAATTAAAAATATAAATTATAAATATAAAAAATATTAAATTATTATAAAAAATTAATAATAAATATTAAATAAAAAATTTAATTAAAATATATAAAATAATATAATATATATTAAAATAAAATAAAAATTTATAATTTAAATAAATTATAAAAAATAAATATAAATAAATAATTTATTTAAATAAATTAATATTATAAAACGTTTGATGACGATAAAATTAAGAAAGTGGAACCAGAAAACCTCCAAAACTAGTGAATTTAAAATTTTCAACTTTTTAGCAATACTTACGACATTTTATAAGTAGTCTATCACTTAGGACAGGTCAATAGCGACCGAACCTTTTTTGAATCAAGTCAAACGGACTTGTAGAAGCAAAGTTACAAGCCTTTAAAGTTTTGGAGTCTTTTATGGCCTGGAGTCGAAGGCCATCTCCTGGCGAAACTCGAAGTCTGACGCCTTAGCTGATATCAGCAATGAAATTTTCTAAGTCGGTTTCTTTCAGAAACCCGGAATTTGGAATGTCCGAAGCTATCATCGGAGCTCTAGAGTTCACCTACCCCAACCCAGTCGGGAGGAGAACTGATTTCCACAAGCCGAGTTTCCACTTATATAGTGTGTGGCGATCAGCTGATGACGTAATACCCATCATCCAAAACACTGAAAACCCGTCTAATCTCCGGTTCTAGTGCTCCGATTGAGCTGGAAACATACCATTTCCATGTAGAATTTGACGCTGAATCCGAATCTGGTCTCCGTTTTCCCATCCGATGCTTCGTTTTGGCTCTACAGTAGGCAGCCATCGCAAAAATTCTAACTCTGTCGTTTTTTCGAAAAATGTTGAAAATTTTTTCTCGCCGATTGCCTTGAAGCTCACCATACAGATAGAGAATTTCACGCTGATTCCAAATCTGAAATCCGTTTTCCAATCCGATGCTTCGTTTTGAAGCTACAGCCCAAAACGTCCCAAATTCTAACTCTGTCGTTTTTCGCCAATGTCCCAAAATCTTAAATGGCGTCTCACATCTAAACGAAGACAGATACGAACAAGCCGTTTGTTTCAGTGAATTTGTCTCACTCTTAGCTTTCAAACGAGCTATGGCACGACAAAATCCGTCCACTAGAAGCAAAGTTGAAAGATCGGTGCCGAGGGGGGGGAGGTCAGAACTTTTTCTCTCCGATTGAGTTGGGAAGATGTTCCTAGACCCAAAATTGACCAAAACGTCCGAATTTGCACTCCATTTTCCCATCCGAGCACTCCTTCTGCCCGAAAAACGACTTTTCTCATCCCAAAACCTCCAACACCTGCCTTTTCCAACTCTGACGGTTTCTTGCCATTTTCCTCCCTAAACCCAAGAAAATGAGTCCAAACTGAGCTGTTCACTGCCTATTTCTCACTCTTAGCTTTCAAATGAGCTATTACACGACTTTCTACGATGTCTAACACCAAAGTTGGAAGTTTGGCAGGAGGGGGGGGGGGGAGGAGGTCAGAACTTTTTCTCTCCGATTGAGTTGCGAAGAAGTTCCTAGACCCAACTTTGGCCAAAACGTCCGAATTTGCACTCCATTTTCCCATCCGAGACCTCCTTCATGACGAATTCCAGCCTTTCTCATCCCAACACCAACACCACCCTTTCCACACTCTATTCCTCACACATCACCTTCCTTGCCACCCCTTGCCTCATCACTCCTCCTTCCTTCCTTCCTTCCAGAGGGGGGGAGGGACCCGTTTCCTCCTCACGGACCCATTCCTCCCAGCACATCCTTGACGAACTTCCTCACCTTCCTTCCAGAGGGGGGGGGCTGAGTCAGCATGATGACTCATCACTGCACCGCACTGTCCTTGAATTTGGAATGGGCTTACTACTGATGATAAGCTGTTCATTTCACTGATTTTTCTGTGGATTTTGAAAATTACGAACAAACACAAAATTTTCCCTGAATTATTGACTTTCTATCAGGTCTAATTCAATTAACAAGCGCTGAGGTAGCGGAGAAGTGTCGTACAGTGGATGGTTCGGCCATGTTAATAGAATGGAAAAAGGTTGCCTTGTGAAGGAAGTGGAAATAATGGAAGAAGACGGAATAATGCCGAAGAAGACGTGGAGAAGGTGCGTGGAAGAAGATATGGCAAAGCTAGAAATCAGGGAAGAGCTAACTCAAATTAGGAGCAGTTGGAGCCAGTGCCACACGTCCAACCCCAAGACAAAGGGAAACCAAGGAAGCTAAACGATGATGATGATGATGAATATGAGTGATTTTACTGGGATAGAATTCATTCAGAGAAAATCGGTACATGAATTTCCTAGATAAAATTTGTTATTCACATTTTTTACAGATTTTTCACCCCTAGCACGGCTATAAGCCATGAACGAAGCTAGGGGTTACTCAATAAAAAAGTAACAAATTGTATTATTTTGAATCAATAAAAAGGAAAAAACAGATCTTCTAATCTAATTAAGCTGTTCCCATCAGAAACCTGTTCACACGCCTCTTTAAAGTATCAAGATTGTAGTGGTCAGGGAAAGTGGTCTGGGGACGCTGATTCCAAAGTTGTGCGAACTAAAACGCTTTTCAAGCGACTCACAGTACGTGTGCGTTCTAGGCTCACATGATGGCATGTGAATGCATTAGCTCTGCCTGGAGAATATCCTAGGTTTGGGTACGCACTCATTTACTGCAGAGCTGCTTCTACCGAAATCATGTAAAAATCTGTACAAAAAGAATCTCTAGAAGAGACTGAGTGAAGCAAGATGCCGTCTGACGGAGAGCGGCTGCTACTTGTTAGCAAGTTTCTCACCCCATAAGATTCTTGACACGGTTCCACCCCATTCAAGGAGGTTAAGATGCGTTTGTGGGGCGCCGGCCCACAGATGACAACAATACTCCATCAGAGGACAAATAGTGGACTTGTAAAGATAACAGAGTCTGTGGTGGAAGATAGCTGCTGGCGCGATAGAGACTATCAATGCGTTGAGTTGCCTGCTTGATGTTGGATTGGATGTGCGGTTTCCATGACAAGTCTTTCGTAACCGACAATCCAAGGAAGGAGACAGAATCTTGTTCTCTGATGCTATTATCTGACATCCCAATGCTATGATGATCATCATCTCCTTTAAGTCGTGAGTGCAGAATACTCTGAGTTTTTGAAGGATTGAAAGAAACAAGCTAATTGGCGCCCTATTCTGAGACCCTACGTTAGTCTTCATTAAGAACGTCGCATAGTTGCTGGGTGTCCTTAGCAAGTCTCTCATTGGAATTGAAGAGTGTCGTGCCATCTGCATACATCACCAATTTACTCACTAGGCAGTGTGGGAGGTCGTTGATGTACAGCAGAAAAAGATTGGGTCCCAAAATTGACCCCTGAGGAACTCCTATATTGACAACCTTGGTGGAAGACTTTTGGCTATCTAAGACGACAGATATCTGCCGGTCATTAATGAAAGAAGCAAGAAGTTTGTGGAGTTGATCAGCAACTCCATAGGACTTAAGCTTCCTAAGGAGTCTCTGATGCCATAGTTTATCGAATGCCTTGGAAATATCCAGGGCAACTGATCTCGTCTCACCTTGTCTGTCAAAGACACGACTCACATGTTCAGTGACATATGAAAGAAGATGTTAGAAATGGTTAGAAGATATTAGAAAATTGTTTCATCGCATTTTTTATGGAATTTATTCATGAATTATACTTGCTTCATTATCAGTTCCACACAAACACACTTGTCGAAGTATAACAAAATTGTAGGTTTAGCGATCTACTGTTTGTATTTGATCTGTGAGGGTTTATTTCTTATTTTCAGGTAAATTGTGTGCTTCAAGTGTGTAACAAAATTAACTGCAATCATGGTGGCTTCAGCAACTGCGCTTAATTCGAGAAAATCAAAGAAATATTTATGAAACTTGTCTCCTGTTACCCGATGCATCTTATCATTTTATACTTCAAAGTGACTTGCTTCAGAATTGATTTTACACAGTTTTGATTTACCAATTGCTGCATTCTTATTCTATGTCCCAGAATCTGTGATTTTTGCATAATGAAATTGATCTTCTGTGCATTTTTTAATGTTTTGATAAATATAATTTTTATCATTACAACTGCTCTTCATAACCGTTTTCTTGACTTAGGAGAGGAGTGTGCAGAGTTGAGTGGGTAACTAGTACGATGGAATAAATTTATGAACGTTAAAAATATTCTAGCAAATCGCTTGTAACAAGCCCTTATCTAATGGAGAAAGCAATTTCGGCATAACTCTCGTGGATGTCAACGAACTTTGTAGGTGGCTCCACCTGGTTCTATTGACCTTTGAAGGCGCGGGACGCCGAAGTGCATGTCGTGTTTTAGAAACCTAATTTTAATAGAACTTTGACTGTAAAACAAAGGAAAAGTCCATGTCTCATCCTCCACAGAGACTTCCTGAACCAATTTTTCCTCAAAAAACGCCGACGCATTTTTTCATTTTGGAATTAGTTGTCTATCTTCTCTTTTCCTGGCATTGTGCTAAAAACAAGCGGTTCGCTCCTTCTCTGCACGGACCCACACTTTGATGTGTCTATGACACGAAGCGCTGTGGTTTTACCTTATTGAATTTTTATCTTGTACACAACCTCTAAACGTTAAATACAAAGAAGGAGAGATCAGCCAGGAAAATTGAGCTACGTCCTGTTCTTAGCCTTCAGCATCATTAATTGCCGATCTTCATCTACACGTTTTGATTCTCATCTTTCCAACTCAACGACATAATATCTTTTCATTTTCGCTGAAAACCATTAAACTGATGTGATTGATTATATTGCTGAAAAGTCAGTTGAAGCGAAATTATATTGTGATCAAATATTTGATTCGCACACCGCTACAGTCGATCGAATAGTACAAAATGAATCTCTGAAGGAGGATTGGAGAACATGGAAAATATACTGTGACTTAGTGAGTTTTATTATTGCTTTCATTTTTAAGTATACTGTTCAATACCTGAAATTCGGTATTTTTGAATCCTGATGGATACTGTTATGTATTATTATGTTAAGGACAAAAAATTACGCTTGCTGAGGTTCAATCGGCATTTGTATGTATTTATTTCTTCATCAATTTCAAAATAAATGTCATGAATATTGGTGCTTGTCTGAATGCGTTTATAAATTGATGTCTGTAGGTCTTTTTGCAGTAGACAATTTACATGTATGTCTGTAGGACGTTTTTGGCAGTAGACAATGCGCAATAATTCTCCTGCCAAATTTCATGGGATTTCCGTAGAAAATGATCACTTGGGAAATATTTCATGAATTGCTTATTTTGAAGAATTGGTTATTTCGTAATTCCAAGAAGTGTCGAAAACTTGAGTTTGCGGACAGCTCATTTGATGACTTAAAAAAGGAGAAAATTAAAACCATTCTATACCAAATGAACTTGCCACGAATTTCAATGACGTGGATAGGAGCTGTCAGCTCTAGATCTAGTTGTTGATGTTCGATGTCTATGACTTGGACAGCCATGGACATTGAATACAGCAGACCGTCATGGACATGTGTTGTCTTGATTGCGGCACTTAGACGATGGCGGCCTGCAGTGGTTGACAATAGGAAGTTGCCAGTCAGAGTAAACATATCAGGTGAAGTGGTAACTCAACATTCATTAAATCCCAATGTGCATGGAGTTTCGATTTCATTAAATGAACATGATTTGATGCTGGTCGAGACCCAGTACCACCTGTGAGATATGCAGTTTTTACACTTTGAAGAAGTGTAAACGAATTTGACTGATGATGATGATAGCAATACAGAATAAGTGATTGAAGATGTCTTGGCTATTATATTTAATGGTTGAGGAGAGCCAAGACTTTAATGATGTTGTACTTTAATCATCATCATCATTTTACCATCATCAGATAGAAATAGTGATGCAATTGGAAAATTTTGAAATTTATTTTTCGGTGTTTGACGTCTTTTCCTTTGTTTTGGAGACTTATTATAGTCGTTTGAAAAAGACTATGCAACATTCAAAGTCCGAAAACTTCTCTATCATCCCTGTATGTTAACTATTGGTACCAACTGCACCTTTTCCATGTCTATTTCAGATCTTTCCAAATGAATTTCAGACATCAGATGGATTTCAGATTTCTCTAGCTGAATTTCAGATATCTGTCACAAGGTCAACTTTGAAAAGATCTGACTGGAGATCTCCAACTCATCTAGATCATATCTGAAATTCATTTGGGCAGATCTGAAATCGATTTGGAACTATCTGAACCATCTGAACTAGAAATGGAGGATGTGTATCCTCAACGAAGATATCGGACAATGCGCCAGAAGTTTGAAGCTATCATAGATATTCTTTTACTCATCACAGATATCTTAAGTTTCCAAATATCTCACGAGTTTACAGTCTTTGTATCTTTCAGGTCGCACATGAATGCTGCGTGGACTGTGTCCTTATACTTCATCACATATTCATCAACACATGGAGAATTTGCATCATTATGATCAACGCTGCATAATAAAGCTCAACCAGCTAACAATTAGCAAACTCCTAAACAAAGTACATTATTTTTTGCTCCAGATCTTTCACATAAAATGAAATCTTACCCTTATTGTAAAGCAATTAGATTCACGTTATCCCAAAAGGTGTCTGTGTGATAATTAATAATGCTAACAGTTTAGTACAAGGCACTGGTGGCAAAGGAATGTTCAAAAATCCGGAAATCGTATTGCTACGATCGCTTTAATCGAAATAATGATGAAATCAAGAGTTTTAGACCCAATTTATTGGTACGCAGCTGCCTCGGCAGTTAAAGCGCTCAAATTGTAGGGCCTATCAAAAAAATCAGAACTTTCAAAATTTTCCAATTTTTTCCATAATTTTCCACGGAAAATTTTCATCACTTGATAGAAGGAATTAAACATAAACGCAAAAGTCATGAATTCAAATTTCACATTAACACAAGAAATGAGGGAGTAGACAAGAAATCTAGTAAGAACGATGTTAACAAATTTCAGTAGAGAAAAGGAGGAATAGAAATATGCGATACACCAGCATCCCTATCAGCGATGCTATAGATGTGATCATTGAGAAATTAGAACACAATAGCATGACCGAACTGAAAGGAATGCGCATTAAGCAGATCCAACTTCTGCTCACAGTAACTCTAACCCTTTCAGGACCAACGTTGCCAATTGGCAACAAAATCCGTTATTTGTGAGCCAAAATGCACTAGAGGACGTGCGGAGGCCATAATTCTTTAGATTCTATCATCATTGTTTGAATAAAATATCAAAAGGTACTTTCTGTAGCCTTGTTTATCTGCCATTGTAGTTCAAATGTGACCATATGATTATGTGTTTCTAAGATTTCGGCTGATTGGAGTACTCTACAAACAAAAAGTGAGTTGGATATGTAATATTGTATTATAGGGAAGATAGTAAGAGTAAATTAATATACATGTAAATATCACTGTTTATGCGTCATCGTAACCATTTATTTTCCATTTGGCAACTATGGCCTCAAAGTCATATTTCCAGTACAAAGATCCGATATATTTAATGTGACAATTGGCAACATTGTCCGTGTAGTCTGAATTGGCTTCATAAGCGCTTGATGTGGTAGAACAGTGTTATTATTGTTAGGCATGAGTAACTAACAACTACTTTCCACGCCCATTGCAATTTTATCTGGTATTTTAAGTTGCTTACTTATCTTCGTGCATTATTGCAGTTATGCAATACCTATGTGCCATTTGGCAACAATATCCATTATCGGTGTAAAATATATTAAATGTATTTTATTTGTAAGGCTTATTGTTGTAGGCTATACAAGCCGCATCTAAGTGGCCCTACCGGTATTTTGTAAATTGTCACCTAATGAGCTAGTGCCCGAGGTCTACTCGTATTACTCAAATTCTGAAGCCTAAAGATGTGAATTGCTGCGGTATTTTGACGAATCGGTTCAAATTGCGATTTCCATTCTATTCTGTTATAACGCAAAATAAACTCTTCTTCAACAAACTTGTGCGTACTGGCCAAAACCGTAGGACCCATCTCTAGATCAAAAGATGTAGAGCGGGAACTGAACCTCTACCCTGGGACGCCATATCAGTAGTTTATAGTGTGACATCCGGCGCGACGCTTCGCTTCGCTTTGCTTCGCTTCGCTTGCGCCGGATGTCACACTTTTGCGGGGGTTTTCAAAATTTTCAAAAAAATCAAAATTTCAAAAATTTAGGTAGATTTCAAATTTCACGTGGCCGAAGGGCGAAAATTTAAGTTGTCTCAAAATATCACGTGGTCTAAGAATTTTGAAAATTTAGGCAGACGAAAATTTAAGTTGTCTCAAAATATCACGTAGTCTCAATATACCAGAAGATATTATTCAAAATATTTATTCAAAATATTTATTCAAAATATTCATTTAAAAATGGAAGAAACAAAAGTGGATGAAACAAAAGTGGAAGGAACCTCAAGAATATATCCTTCGTTATCATATGAACGTAGTTCTACTTTAATGGACATTGAAAAGATTAACATTGAAAAAATGAATAAAGAAAAACACAAAGATAGAGTTAGGTATATGAAAGATAAGGAATCTCAATTATTATTAAGATTAGAGCATTATAAAAAATTAAGAAAGAGATGGTCTAATGCTTTAACAATTGTCATTTCATCTGGCGTTCTTACAATTCCAGTAGTTGCTACTGCTTTAACTCGATACAAAATGAAAACACATTTCCATCTTTGAAATATTTTATTCACATCACAGACAAGTACTATGTACAAGTAGCATGGTTTACAACGAATAAAATATGTTGACTAGAAAATGTATTATGCCATGATACAATTGTTTCTGTATGAGTAAAATAAGGTAAGGCTCATAGAACTATAAAACCAATGCGGACAAGTAGCATAGTTTACAACGAATAGAATATGTTGACTAGAAAATGTATTATGCCATGATACAATTGTTTCTGTATGAGTAAAATAAGGTAAGGCTCATAGAACTATAAAACCAATGCGGACAAGTAGCATAGTTTACAACGAATAAAATATGTTGACTAGAAAATGTATTATGCCATGATACAATTGTTTCTGTATGAGTAAAATAAGGTAAGGCTCATAGAACTATAAAACCAATGCGGACAAGTAGCATAGTTTACAACGAATAAAATATGTTGACTAGAAAATGTATTATGCCATGATACAATTGTTTCTGTATGAGTAAAATAAGGGAAGGGTCATAGTACTATAAAACCAATGAGGACAAGTAGCATGGTTTACAACGAATAAAATATGTTGACTAGAAAATGTATTATGCCATGATACAATTGTTTCTCGTAAATTCAAATAAGGGAAGGGTCATAGTACTATTATCTATTGGGAGTAGCTTACCGTTTCAATTGATTGAGTTTAAAATTTGATCAAGGGTTGGGCGGTGTCTCCCATGGCGAAGATACGAGTCAATAATAGCGAAGTTCCTTTTGAAAAATGATATAGATTCCGTCGAGTTCTTAATAAACGGAAATCGTAAATATAGTTTATAAAATTTTCTTAAAAAGATGTTATAGCCTCTGGAATAACCTAATTGTTTACAAACATGGCCACTACACCGGATTACAGACAAAGCTCTTCCTTTTAACAACGATAACTTCACAGTATTGTTCACCGAAATGTCTTCTTCTCTTCTTAAATGTGCTAAATAATTAGTTAGCTCTGATGGTAAGATGTCTCTTTGAATTTCTTCTTCAAAATTATAGTTTGAACTGATATTGATGGCGTTATCTTGCAATGTGTCTTCAAATCGATTTATCACTAAAAATTCTCTGAATGTTTTTGATGCGTGGATGTCTTCTTCCTCCCTTGGTTTAAGATATTTCTCCTGAAATTCTGTTAGCATCTCAATACACTTCTTCCGTTGATCTTCGTTCACAATAGTGTCTGAAATTTTTCTTTTCAAATCGGCAAAGGCGATGCTTGAACGTGCCATTTTCGTTAAAACGTAGTGAATTAATTATGATAAAAAATAAAATTGTTGAAAGTCGCTGATGAAATTGACCAAAATAGATAAAGGTCACAGATGATTCGTAAGCAGTCACAGTCTGGTAGAACGCTCGCAGAATGAATGCACGCAGTAATACGTGGAATAATGGCAGCAGCTGTTCAAGTGAAAAGTCATGAGTTATGCGGGTCACAAAGAATTCTCTCATACTGAATAGCTTAAACTGGTAGCAGCTGTTCATGTTGAGAAATTTGGTAACAGATGTTGCTAATGTCTTAATACAGATAAAACAATCAATATTCTCTTAACAAGAGTTCATAAGAATAAAATGGAACAATGTAACGTTTTAATTTAGATTAAATTAAATCATTTCAAAATCGAATAAGTAGCAAGGAAAGTCATCATTGTGGAACAGTTTTAAATCAATACCCCCTCCCTTCTGTCTAAGTAGTAAGGAAAGACATCATTAGAGAACAGTTTTAAATCAATACCCCCTCCCTTCTGACTAAGTAGCAAGGAAAGTCATCATTGTGGAACAGTTTTAAATCAATACCCCCTCCCTTCTGACTAAGTAGTAAAGAAAGACATCATTAGAGACCAGTTTTAAATCAATACCCCCCCCACTAGTAAGGAAAGTCATCATTATAAAAATGTTTTAAATCAATACCCCCTTCTGACTAAGTAGTAAGGAAAGACATCATTAGAGAACAGTTTTAAATCAATACCCCCCCCCCTCCTTCTGACTTCTAGGGGTCTCTTAAGAAATTTTTTTATTATAAAATGAGCAACATAAATGAGTTTTTGATATTATATGAAACACAGACAACAACGAATTTCGATTTAAATAAGATTGCTAATCAATTGGGAATAAAGAATTTTCACATATTGATGAGGGATAAATTACAATTCCTAAAAAATAGGCCAACAGGAACCTTCAGTTCACGGAACAAAGTTCCATCAATAACTGTAAATTTCATAACAAATCTTCATACGTCAAATGAAAAAGGTGTACATTGGTCAGCAGGCGTTAAAAATTATCAGCAGAACTATTATTTTGACCGCCCGGAGGCTGAGAACTATTGGTTCGACTCATACGGTTTGCCCCCTACAAATGAAGTAAAAGAATTACTTGGCAATGGAATTTATAATACATTTCAAATTCAAAAACCGGGAACAACTTATTGTGGGCAATTATGTTTATACGTTTTGTACAAATTACAAAAAGGAGTATCATTTCTAGATATTATGTTAGAGTTAAACAATCTATAACTCAAGCGAAGCTAGCTAAAGCGCCACCTAGAGGTTAAAGCTCTGTTTTCTGTAATTCATTTTGATAAAATCGGCCTCTGATATCTTCATCATCTAAATCTTTAATTTCATAAGTAATCGGATAACTTTGATTTATTTTGCAAACTTCAAATATTTCTTTAGTCCAATAGCCAACAAAGCCTTTTTCAAATTTATTCTTATATTTAAATATCCTAACTCTATCTCCAATTTTAAATTTTGGCTTAAGTTTCTGCAAATTCGGATTACTCTCATTCAAATTATTATTCTCGAATATTTTCTTCGTACTAGATCAGGGTCGTCAGAAGCATTCTTTGGAGTTTCTTCAATACCAGAATGAACTTTATTATTGTACTCTTCCACAATTCCTGGTAATATCTTCAACCATTTCTGATTTTTTTGCTGAGTAAATTTCTTGAATAATTTATTTTTTAACGTCCGATTGAATCTTTCTATCACTACGGCCTTCCCTGCATTTTCAGTGGAATAAACAGTTTCAAATAGTGGCTGAACGTTTCGGTTATAAAATTCCGACCCTTTATCAACAAACAATTTTTTTGGCTTTCTATTACTTTCTTTAAAGATTTCTTCAAACGCATATTTAACTGATAGACCACTTTTATTTTTTAAAGGCTTTACCCAAGCGTATCGTGTATATAAATCTATAACGGTCAATGCGTATTTGTAGTCCCTTTCATTCGGCATATGAATAAGATCAGCACTCCAAATATCATCTTTATTAAATACTTTTACTTTCAATAGATATTTCGGCTTTCTATATTCCTTGTGAATTTCGGACGCATAGGTTCGAGCGTTGCTCTCAGAGTTATTAGTTCGAGCGTTGCTCTCAGAGTTATTAGTTCGAGCGTTGCTCTCAGACAGCTTAGCTGTCGTTTCATTTAAACCCTGGCCGAATAATATTTTAGCTTGTAAAGCTTTCTTAACAAACATTCTTTCAATCTTTTCTCTAAATGTAGGATTCTGAATACTATCTAATTCTTGAATCATCTTCTTGTCAGCTGCATGTCGAGAACTTAGATCATGATTTCGATAAGCTAAATCATGCCTGTAAGCGGCGGCATCTACTCTATTTATTGGTTCTTCACCTGGTTTCGGATTATTATTCTCATCTAGTCTTATATCTAATCGAGTTCCTGGACCGGTATATGAATGACCAGGAAGATGTTTTTCTTTCGAATATTTACTCCAAATAAATCCAGGAAAGTTTTCTAATGTTTTTTGTATATCACCACCGAAGTGGTGTGGAACTTTGTTCTTGTCACCTCCAATATGCTGACAATTTGAGTTTTTATTTTTGTTTAATAGATAATTCAATAAATCTAAATTAGAAATTTTTAATTCAATTAAATTTTCGGAATTTTTAGTATTCATTTTTAAAGATAAAAAACTTTTAAAAGATAAAATAAAAGTTTTACCGAAAAGAACCAAAGGTCCTGAGGTTATTACCGAATCATACTAGGACTTAGATATATTCCAGAACCATCTTTAGTTTCTTTAATTTCAATTAAATCATCAACATTGTGGAGAATATTTTTAAGAACTCGTTTTCCTTCATCAACTAATTTTAATTTAATAATAAAATTATCTACTATTCCTTCTCCCCTAGCAACTTTCTCTAACTCTCTGTTATGACGTTTTTGTTCTTCTAATGCTGCCTTCTCTGATTTATTTTTATTTACTGCTTGAACAATACCAGCTGTCCCACCTGCAACACTTCCTGCAGCTGCTATGCCACCTATTATTAGGGGAATTAATGGGAGAATCCCGCCATTCTTTTCTTCTTGTAATTGAATATTCTCTATCATTGGTTTACTTATGTAATACTTTTTTTTATTAATAGTAATAGTTTTAGGGGTATTTTTGTCAACAATATTACGTAATTTTAATTCAACAGTTTTATTATTAATATTACTTTTCGCTTGCGACATTTTTAATAAAAAAATTTTAAGTTACGAAAATTTTAAGTTAAGAATTTTAAGTTAAAAATTTAAAGTTATCAAAAAATTTAAATCTATTCTAGTTATGAAAAATTTTTAGTTAAGAATTTTTAAGTTAACAAAAATTTTAATCTATTATAGTTATGAAAAAATTTTAATTAACTTATCCTTACCATCTTTCCATTAAGAATTTCAATAGAATATTTTACATCTTCTAGCAATAAACCATAAGCCATCAATGAAGTTGTGGAATCTTTCTTTTCAATATTAATTGTTACATCACAACCATTTTTAATAATATCTTCAGATTGTGCACTTAAATCGAAACAGAAAATTGGATATAAATGTCTCCAATCTCCAGGAGTTAATTGTGGTTCAACTCCAAATTCTGTACAAAGATTTCGATAACAATCATATCCTTCCATAAATTGATTATTGGTATCATCGAATCTTAATGGATCAATTGGATATCGGGTTTGATTTAATGAAACTTGTAAACTTCGAATTGTATTAATATGGAAGAGATTGTTGTTCTTATCAAAACTTGGAGAATTATTTCTTTGAAATGTTAGTAATAAATATCTTGGAGTATTCGCAGTTCTAGTAAAATGCCAGTTAAATCTTTGTTCGGAAAAAGTTACTGAACTAGCAGTACGCTTTAGAAAATTTACTGGAATTGGTTTGTTAGTATTTAATCTTTTTGCAATAGCTGTTTCAACCTCTAAACTAGGAGTAATATGCCTAATCCACCATTCAAGTCTATCAATTTTTAAATATGCTTTTTTTCCAGTTTTACCAAAAAAGATTAATTCATTATTTGCTGTACGATGAATTATTAATTTAAATTTTAATTGATATGATATTTTATCATAATCTAAATATCCGAATAATGGAGACAATGACCAATTTACTGACTGTTTACTTTTCTTGTTAAATTCACGTCTTTCTTTATATACATAATTATTTGTTTTATTTAAATGTTTTGCAATATTTTCTACATCTTTCGCAATTCCTGCGGCATCTGTTCCAGCGTGAGTTAAATCATCAACAATTATACCATCATTAGTATCAGGAAACCAACCTTCGATTTCATGCTTTTTATTATTTTCACCAATTGTTACAAATCTCAGCATTGTATCAATTACACCTGGAGAATCACTTATTGTTTCTATATTTTGAGTTGCAACATCTAAACGCATTTGTGTAAATAAACTTGGGAAAAAATTATTCTCTAGTGTAATATTATCGGTATCTGGTAATGGTGTTGTAAAATTAGCATCACTATATAAAGAATATTCACAGTGTAAAAATGAATCAGGTAAATATAAATAGCTCTGCTGATTATCAACTTCAAAAATTAAATCTCCTCCAGTATTTACTCTACTGGAAGATCCGGGATTCATAGCAATTCTTATATAGTCATTCTTTTTTTGATTATAACTGACGAACGGAGGATCGTCTAATCTAAATTTATTTTCGATAAGCGAAGACATTTTTATAAAAAATAATTTGACTTTTTGTTTTTCTCACAGATAGAAAAAAATTTTACTAAAAAAATTACTAAAAAATTTTACTAAAAAAATTTTACTAAAAAAAATTTTACTAAAAAATATATTTTAGAATTTTGCTAGACCAGCTCCGCTACAGCTTTGCTGGTTAAACCGAAGGTTGCTACTCACGCCATTTCCTCTTATTTCTTCAATTGTTTTTTCATTATGTTTACTATTAGACGGAGCTCCGCTCCTCAAGGTTTCACCCTCTACAGCTATGTTAGCAATTTTATTTTTTGTTTCATCTGAAAGTTTTTTAATTTTTTTTAGTTCTTCAGAATCATTCCTAAGTTTACGAATAGCTTCTAGTTGTTTTAATTCGTTTTGAGACTTAACAGCATTTGATATTGCACTAGCTGTACTACCTATAGCAGCTGCTCCTTTTGCAGCAGATGTAATCAAATCTTTATTATTTTTAATTAAGTTAATGATACTACCAATACCAGAAAAGATGCCATCTCCTTCTTTTTGGACGGCACCTGCGGTGCCTAGGAACTTTTGTGTTCCGACAGTTTCTACACTATCATAATGGTACACAGGTTTCATAGATGGTTCATGAGCAATTTTATTATTTGATGCAAAATGTTTAAGATTGTGTTTATAAATTATAGGCATTTTTTAGGATTAAATTTGACTTTTGGGAAAAATATCTACGTGTTAAGATTTACGTTTGTGAATGGACAACAACTTCGAGATAACTTTATTAATTGACTGTTGCACTTTATCTATTGCGTCAAGCAGCGTGTGATGTACTTTAATTTCTTTTCTATTAACTTGCATTTTCTGCTGATTAATCTTCAATGCCGTTTTAAGAGCATTTAACTTAATTTTAAGAACATCTAATTGTCTTTTAACAGAATCTAACTGTTCTTTATTTTCTTTAGAGTTTTCTTGTAAATTTTTCTTTAATTCATTTTCTAAATTGATTTTAAGATTTTTCATTTTATCAACTTTTTCATTAAGTGAGTTTACTTCATTTATTATTTGTTGAGTAATTTTAGAACTTAATTCATCAACACTTTTTTGGAATGTAGTTTGTAACTGCTTTAAATTTTTTTTAATTCTTTCAGGAAGTTTTTCTATTTCATCTTCTAATTGTTCTTTTAACATTTTTATCTGATGTTTATTTTTAATGACTGCAGATTTTAACTTTATAGAAAGTAATATTAAAATTTTTGATTGTTCTGAAATCTTTTTAAAAAGTTTTGCTATATCTGCTTCTAGCTCTCTATCCTTTTTATCAAGTTTTAATAATTTTTCGTTTAATGATTTGTCATTAAGTTTAAGCAACTTTAATTCGTTCATCAGTGGAACCAAAACATCGTTTATATATTTTTCCTTTAAATCATTGATTTGTGTATCAACATATTGTTTATTTGTCAACTCTGTATTTTGTTGCGGAAGAATAGAAAGATGCAATGGACCAGATAAAACGTCTCCAGTTTTCATGATATAATTTTCTATCTCTATTTCTAATTCACGATTATTCGGGATATATGCACCTCCACCAACATTTGGTAACATCATTTTTTAACAATAAAAAAATAAAATTTTTTCTAATAAAAATAAAAAATAAAATTTTTTCTAATAAAAATAAAAAAATGGAAAATCCAAATTTAAAAAAATTATATTCGCCCGCATCATCCTGTTCTTCTTATTCGACGAGATCAACGGGATTTGAAAATAAATGTTTTGATAATAATAATAATAATACTATTACAAATCCATGTATAGATGTTAATATTTTATTTCAATTACAAGCCGAAATATTTAGAGAACAAACAAAAGGTTTACCTTCTATAGAAACTAATTATTGTTTGTTTCCAGGAGATCCATTTATTAAATTTATGGAGATTGTTAGTAAATATAATGATGTAGCTTATGTGGAATTAAATAAAGAAAATATGGTTATAATAGGTCATAATAATGTTTATGGATTTATTAGAGCAGTGTTACCAATTAGTAATACTGATTGGATAGAAACTAAAATTATTAATTATATCAATATTAAAGAATTAGTTAAAAAATTAAAATCTTTTTCCAAGGAAAAAATTAGATTATTTGTTGATGAACAAAACCAATATAATATTCATATCGAGAGTAAAAAACATAATGAAGAATTATTATGTCAAGTTTATTATAGAGACACAATTTATAAACAAGAAACATTAGAAATGCCGCAAAGATATGATGATGATACGTATATAGGATTATATTCAAACTTAAATATTAATTTGTTAAAATCTTACATAAATGGCTTAGCTCAACAAGAAAAAATTTATATGTGGTCAACACCTTATACTATAAACAATGACCATAATCATAATAAACGAACCGAAGGTTCTAGGGCTTTGCCCGATCATAACAATCCTCTGAATCATATTGAAGAATCTTATGATAATAATGATGATTCTGTAACATCTGAAAAAGGTGTAAATGGTAAAAAAGATTATAAAAATATTAGTAATTATAAAAATTTATCTAAATTTTATTTTCTTACAATTGAAAATAATAATGATGGCATAGTTGAAGATACTGTTAGACAACTATGTGTCGGGTCTACAAAATTTAAATTAGGATTTACATCTAATCAATTTAAAATTTTATCATCTTTAACAAAAACTAAAAGTGATTCAGATTATGGTGGTGTTATTAAATTTTCCAAAAGAGATCAAAGACCAATATTTTTCTCTATTATATTATTATCAGATAAAAAATGTAATTTAGAATTAGATATTCCAATAAGAGAATGGTATCCTATCATGGAAGGGCATCCTATACCAAAAAGTGTAATTTATGATGATGAAGAAACAATTTATGATGATGATGAAGAATCAATTTATGATGATGATGAAGAATCAATCGTTAGTGAAAAAAAATTTAAATTATCTTTTGATAAAACATTATATGATGAAACTTAATATGATAAAACTTAATAGAAAATACCAAAATATTCGATAAATATATTTTCATATGTAATAAAATTTTTAGATGTAATAAGTTTTTAGATGTAATAAATTTTTAGATGTAATAAAAAAATTATTATTCCCACGTGTCATCATCATCACTTAAATTACTCTCACAGATGATTGTTTGAAATATTTCAGCTTGAATATCTTCTCCGTTATAAGGTAACATAATTTCATTTTCATCAGGTGCTTGACGTTTAAGAATATTTATTTGACCAGAAAATTTTTTTTCTTCAGTATTATTATTTTTATCAGGAATACTAATTCCAGTTTCTAAAGATCTTTTCCATGGTTTATTAACTGTAGTCGATAATGTTTTCCCCGAATATAATTTTAGAAAATCTTCTACTTTTACTTTATTTTGTGAATAACCTTTGAATGTTTTCTTTTCACTAAGTCTCCCTTGCTCATCTACAGTAATACAGTATTTTACTTTAGGTGCAATAAACATTGCAAAAATAATTCCACCATTTCCATAATCATTTTTCCCTTGACACAATTCTCCTCCAACATATCCAGCAGCGTCTAATTTATTAAAGAGCTCATTGGAAATATATATTGAATCAGTATCTGTATAATGAATGTATTTTTCTTTGAAACCATTAATTTCTAAAATAAAGTTATTCATGATTCTTCTAGAGTGAGAAAGAATGAAAGAACCTAAGTGTGATGGCATGAATGACGTCTTCCCATCTTTTACAATATTAGTTTTGAGAAATTCATCATCTTCCATTTCTACTTTCGCTAAATATTGTTCATCATTTAATTTTTCATAATCTTTTACTTCTTGAGTGAAATTTTTTCTCAATGTATTCTCATTCCATAAATGATATTTAGTGGTTATATCTTTTTGCACAGTTTTGCCATATAGCGAATTCATCAATAATTTAATTAACTCATCACCTACAGTATTTCCTTCTGTTTTATATCTTTTTCTCAAATTAAAAAGTTTTTCAATATAATTTCGAAATGGTGAAACTTGATAATTTTTTTCATAAATTATACCATCAGTAATATGTAAGATTTCCCCCCCACATCTAACAATTTCTTGTATGTCAACAGAAGTTAATACATCATAACATATACCATTTCTAAACCTGATTACTTTTACATGAGAATTATTATTTTGATTTTTAACTTTATCTTTAATAGGAACTGGTTGGAAAAACATATCATTCGGATATTGAAACACAACAGAGAATATTCCAGTTTTAGGTCTAAATGTTTGAGTATTAAATTTATATACTATTTCCCGCTCTTCTTCTTGACGAAATTTTCTAGCTGATTCAGCTTTAGGGTATTCTGAATTTTCATCATACATAGCTGATGGATATAAAGATGTTGCATCAAAAGCCATTAGAAATTCATTTTTTTGTTCAAGTAGTTGATTTGAAATTTTCTTACAAATTTCAGTTTTATCTCCTAAATCTCGATACTGTTTCATTAAATCTATTAAATTATTTCCAGGGGACAAAACCCCACCAGCGTAGCGACCAGGTAAATACTGTTTTAATATTGGTAACAAGATGCTACAAAATGGCGATATGTATTTTCTTATATTTGCTGAAACTCTTCCACCTTTAACAGATTTTCTAATATAATTTCTAGCCCATAAATCTATATGAGAATGAATATTTATATTGTCATTTTGTACGCTTTTCATCCAACCGTTAAATGTTAAAGCAGAGGATGTTAAATTAGTAGTTATATCTTCACCAACTAAATCTTGCATAACATTATTATATTTGTAGATACAAAAAGCTAAAGAAAGAATATCGTTAACTAAATATGGTCTCCATTCATTTTCTTTTTCTTTATAATTTTCATGTGTTATGTCTCCAATTTCATAATTTAATTTACACACATTCGTAGGAATTTTAAAATACTCACACCATTTAGAAAGACTTGTTTTTACATGTTGATAACTACATTTCATTATAATAGTTTGAAGTGCTAATTTACCTGAAGGTGAATCTTTTTTTCATATTGTTTTTAAATCTAAAAGATTTTTGAATGTATCTACTAACACATTCAGTTGTATAAGGATTTTGTAATGAAGCAGTCAATATTCCTCTTGAAGTTTTAAGAGGCGGTTTAGATAATTTAAAATTAGCTTTTATCGGAAAATAGGAATCAAAACCTGATGAATTGTGAGCTATTAAAGTTACTCTAGAATAATTAAATTTTCCAAGAGTTTTAAAAAATTGATGGATCGGACATACGTCCTCTGGGTTTCCCCCGATCGAACATTCATCATCCTCAGTTCTCGTAAATATTTTCACACAATTTTGAAGTTTATTAAATTCTAATTCAGTTAAATTATTATACTCATTAATCTGTTTTTTAAGTTTTTTAATTTCATCTTCATCTTTTGATCGTTTAATTTTAATCATATCACTTAGCAAACGTGTTTCTAATTCTTTCAATCTTTGTTTCGGTAAACAACATATAAATTTATTAAAATTAATAGCTCCTACAGCGTAAGGAATAGGATGAGCTGTTGAACAGTTAGGATCGGGAAAAGTTTCGAGATCCCAAATATATGTTGAACCATAGTCAATTTTTTTCTTTGTTATGATTTTATATGGACGCGTTGTTAGATTTTCATCAGTAACTGTTTTATATATGGGTTTGAAATTATTTTCAATTTCTCTAATAGCTTTTAATTTATGAGATTTATTAATTAAACAATAGTGACCAATTGTTGAACCTGCGTGAAAATAATTGTAATAAACATAATTATGAAACGTTTCAATTCCTCTAGGATTTAAATGACGATTGGCAGGACTATAATATTGAACACATTCTCCAAAATATTTATTGAATTGAGAAAATTTACAGTTTGACATTACTCCTGTTCTGGATGTGGCTTTCTCTTTATATAAAAAATTATTAAACATTTCTTTCATCATTTCTCCTTGTTCTTCATTAAAACCTCGTAAAACATTATAACATTTAATAAAACAAAAATCTTCAGAAGGAATATAACAATATTCACCGAAATATTCATTGATTCTATATTTCATATTAATCCCTGCCCCTCTATGCGATCTTTGTACTAACTTCATTCCAAAATCTTCATATTTAATATTACCTGTAAAAATCCATTCGTTAGCATCGGATTTCTCATCCAGATTCGAAAACCATGTTTCAAATGATTTTTTATTATAGAAGGTTACGTAAAAATTTTGAATTATATTTTCCTGATCTTTAACAACTTTTCCAAGTAAATTAATAATTTTACCATTTGCTAAAAGTTTCCGCATATCATTTACTACACTAATAAAAGATACATTTTCATATTTAATTTCATTTGGATTAAATAAATTACATAAATCATCACCAAGTTCATCCTTAATTCTATCATCAAAAAAGATATCACTAATAGGAGTTTCTAATATTTCTTTTGTTCCACGTTTCTGTTTTTTAGTATTACGTCTAATACTACGCCTAGTACGTTTCTGTTTTTTAATACGTTTACTATGTTTAATTTGCGCATCAAACTCAGCAGTTTGTTTCTTGATTAATTCATCAATCCTAGACGTTTGTCCGAGAGACATTTCACGATTCATATTTTTTAAAAGAAAAAATGAATTTTTACATAGAACCTCGGTTCCGTTTTTACATATACACAGGAATATGTAATTGATGTAATGTTTCTAATTCATGTGCTGTTAAATGTTCTTTCTTAACCAACCACCATAAATTATTATACGCCAAAAATACTCGGAAACTTCTTAAACAAAGTGGAAAGTCTTTTGTTTTAACACACGGTTTAATACCATGTTTTGTTTTATAATCTGTAACGAGCGCTACGTATTTATGATGATAATAAAATCTAGCTTCTTTCTTCGAATTTACAGGATTTGTAGGATGACGATAATCTTTTAAAACTGGTACATGCTCTATCTTATAATCATTCAACATATTTTTTTTTATTTTTATTAACAAAAAATTTATAAGAAAAAATTATTCGGCCACTCCGTTCGGTCACTCCGTTCGATCACTCCTCGAAAATATTTTCTATAACTCTTTCATGAATTTTTTTATCAATATTAATTGTGATAAATCCATAATCTTTTGACCAAGCATTGTTACACGATTGTTTAAATTCATCTTTATTTCTTACACATAAATCTCTTAACAAATCACTTAAGTTTCTTGCATTTATTTCAAATAGTATAAATATATTTGCATTCTTTCTAATAACACTTCCGTCTAATGAATACATACTTTGTGTTAAATAAAATACACTACAGTTATTATGTCTACCTCTTGTGAAATAATTTCTCTGAACTGACTGATTTCTATCATTAACACAATCATCAAAAATTACACAATGTTTCATTGTTTTATCTAGTTTACTAGGATCTTGCATATTACCACTATCATCTATTAATTGTATTTTTATATGCTTATTTTTATTAGATTCTACTAACTGATTATTTTTTGTTGCTTCTTCACACCACGAACTTATTTCTTCTTCATCTTCAGATTTTTCATATTCTTTGAATAATGAAGCAATTGCAGTTTTTTTAAGATTATTTTCAAATCCATATTTTAAAAATTGATAGACGGGTTGTTCTGCTGTTGTTGTATAAATTATAAGATTGTTATAATCCAAAAAATTTGGAGTCGTTAAAATTTTAAATAATAGATATGTTTTTCCACATCCTGATCTTCCACAAATAACTGACAAAACTTTATTAGATAAATTTGGATGATGATTAAATTTAAGTTTTTTTTTATTTAATGGAGGTAGTTCACTCATTTTTTAATAAAAAAATTTTATTTTTATTTTTTTATTTTTTGTTTCTAAAGAAGAAGAAAATTAAACTTCTCTAGCTTCGCGTAGGAGTTTATACCTCCCGAACCAAAAGATCTATCATAATCTCTTCACCTCCAAAATTTAGTTCTTGTCCTTTTTCATCAGTGATTCTCATGTTAATGTTGTTAATAGTTTTTCTTGTAATAGGAAAATATATTAATGTTTGTGGAATTACATTTAATCTATAACCAATGGGTACAGTAAAAGCTGGAAAACTGAATATTAAATTTGATAATTTACCATTTATATATCCTCCTTCAATAATGTCACAATGTACAACAATTGAATTTATTTCAGTTATTTTTGGAATCTTCTCACCTAAATGATAACCTTGACTATAGGTTTGTTTATTAAATCCTAATAGCTTTGACAATGATCTATCATGATTAAAATCAACTTGATGATTTTCGTCTAAAGTAAGAGAAAATTTATTAACTGCCGGTTCAACTGCAAAATGTAATTGTTTCTTATCTTTAAATGGTATACCTAAATGTCTCTTAATTTCATTTGATATTGTTTCAACTTCGTAAGAACCAGGAAGAAAAGTTAATATTTTCCATGTTTTGCCTTTATCAGTAGAATATCTAAATTGATCATTCACATCTTTGATAACGTTTTGAATAGTGTTAAATGTGGAGAAACTAGTCAATGCAATTTGATAATTTTTATTTTGTTCCAAATGTAGAATGGGTTCTAAATTACAAGTGTGTGATGAAGTAGTTGTTATAATTTTTAACGTCGTACTAAATTTTGATGAACCCAAAATCTCTGTCAAATTTTCTAAATGATTATTAATTTTGTCTAAATCTGCTGAACACATTTTTTAGTTAAAATTTTAAATAAATATTTTTTATGAAATATTTTTTTTATAAAAAATTAAAAACAACAACATATTTCAGCTACGGGCGAAGCCCTGGAGAACATCAGAGATGTCCGGTTCGGGCGAAGCCCTAGAACATTCGGTTCGTTATACTTTTATAATCCTCTTCATTTAGAATCTTCTTTTCTAACAGTCTTTTCAATATAGCATGAATTTCATTGAAACTAGAATTATGTCCTTCTTTTATTGCAGATATTAAAATATTTAATCTATTTAGTAATTCTTGTGGATCATCTGGTAAAAATACAGTTGTTTCAGTTTTCTGTTTTTCAGATAAACCTTTCCCTACTTTAACTCCCGTTGATAATAAATTTTCTAATTGTTTATAACGTCTAAGAGATTTTACTGCACCAACTCTGTCTAACATAGCTTTATATTTTATGAGATCTTCTACAGCATAATTATTTAAATCTGCTCCTCTTAAAAGATTAACAAAATTTCTATCTAAATTAAAAGGAGATTTATCTGGTGAAAAAATTATACCTCGAAAAGGTTGTGGAAATATTTCTTTTTGTCCGAGATAAAATCTAGGTATTGTTTTTCCATCTATAAATGAAATAGAATGTTCAAATTGCATAGATTTTGGTAATTTCTTATTAATGTTTGATTCTAGTAATCCATAGTCATCTAATACAGTTTTGTGCTCTGGATCTGTTATATCAATTTGTTTATCATTATTTGTACTTTCTTTTTCAAGAGTTTTAAATGGTTTCATAGTTTTCTCAAAATCAGTTTTTACTTGCTCGGTTTGCTGCATTTTTTCAAACATATCAGATTGAATACCAGCTTTTATCATTCTATGTTGAAGATGATTTTCTTTCATAATATTTCTTTGTTTTATTAACTCTTCTAATTGTTTTATTCTTTTATAATTATCAGCTCTAATTTTATTCATTTTTAAAATATAATATTTGAATTTTGTGGTAACATTGGAATACAGCAAAAACATTTTACTGAACAAATTATTTTTTTATTGCTTTGTTGTTTGACATCTTTTCGTTTAAAGTTTTCTCGGTTAAAGTTTTCTCGTTTTAAGTTTTGTTTAATAAAGTTTTGTTTAATAAAGTTTTGCTTAAATTTTCGCTTAAAGTTTTTAGCTCTTCTAAAAAAATTTTGTCATTTTCTTCATTAGAAATTTTGCCATCCTGTTTATTCTTATCATCAACTTTTTCTGACTGTAATTGAAATGATATTTGATTTACTTCATTAGCTATTTGATCAAATTTTTCAATCTCATCTAACGTAATAACATTATCATCACATACTCTTTGAAAGTAGTAATGTAGTTTATCATAGACTTCTTTAATATGTAAATGCTTAGTTTTTAATGATTTTCGTTTCTTAGTTATTAAAGATTTATCTAACATTGTAACAAGTGAAGTTGCAAAAACACCCGTACCTGTTAAAGCTGTAGCAACTACTGGAATTACTAAAACACCTGAAGATATAACAATTGTCAAAGCACCTAAACTTATTGTTAAGAATATGCCAATTCCTTGTGTTACATTCTTAACTTTAGTCCATCTCTTTCTTAATTTTTTATAATGCTCTAATCTTAATAATAATTGAGATTCCTTATCTTTCATATACCTAACTCTATCTTTGTGTTTTTCTTTATTCATTTTTTCAATGTTAATCTTTTCAATGTCCATTAAAGTAGAACTACGTTCATATGATAACGAAGGATATATTCTTGAGGTTCCTTCCACTTTTGTTTCATCCACTTTTGTTTCTTCCATTTTTAAATGAATATTTTGAATAAATATTTTGAATAAATATTTTGAATACAATCTTCTGGTATATTGAGACTATGTGATATTTTGAGACAACTTAAATTTTCGTCTGCCTAAATTTTCAAAATTCTTAGACCACGTGATATTTTGAGACAACTTAAATTTTCGCCCTTCGGCCACGTGAAATTTGAAATCTACCTAAATTTTTGAAATTTTGATTTTTTTGAAAATTTTGAAAACCCCCGCAAAAGTGTGACATCCGGCGCAAGCGAAGCGAAGCAAAGCGAAGCGAAGCGTCGCGCCGGATGTCACACTATAAACTACTCCGGTTCGACA
>CAJQUW010014806.1:0-78044 GCA_907163375.1 Prostheceraeus crozeri
CGAATCTGACCTCCATTTTCCCATCATCATCACCAAAGGTGGCCACAATTTAATATTTTCAGGAAAAATCTCATGTGCAGATCCAACTTTTCAACTTTTTCTCTCGGATGGCTTTGAAATTTACCATGCCGATGCAGCATTTGACGCTGATTCCAAATCTGGTCTCTGTTTTCCCGTCCGAGGCTTGGTTCACACGCTAGAGCCGTTTTCGTAAAATTCTAACTCTCTTTTTTTCGCCAATGTCCCAAATTTTCAATGACGTCTCACCTCTAAACAAAGCAGATAGGACCAAACTGAGCTTTCCACTGCATTTTTCTCACTCTTAGTTTTCAAATGAGCTATTGCACGACTTTCTACGATCTCTAACACCAAAGTTGGAAGTTTGGCAGGAGGGGGGGGGGTCAGAACTTTTTCTCTCCGATTGAGCTGGAAAGAAGTTCCTAGACCCAACTTTGGCCAAAACGTCCGAATTTGCACTCCATTTTCCCATCCGAGGTCTCCTTCATGCCGAAAAACGACTTTTCTCATCCCAAAACATCCAACACCCGCCTTTTCCAACTCTGACGTTTTCCTGCCCTTTTCCTCCCTCAACCCAGGAAAAGTGGACCCAACTGAGCTTTCCACTGCATTTTTCTCACTCTTAGCTTTCAAATGAGCTATTGCACGACTTTCTACGATCTCTAACACCAAAGTTGGAAGTTTGGCAGGAGGGGGGGGAGGGGACGTCGTCAAAACTTTTTCTCTCCGATTTCGCTGGAAACATCCTTCCTAACCCAACATTTCACGTAGATTCCGAATCTGGCCTCCGTTTTCCCATCCGAACCTTCCTTCATGTCGAAAAACGACTTTTCTCATCCCAAAACCATCAACACCCGCCTTTTTCCAACTCTGCCGCTCCACCCCTTGCTGCTCCTCCTGCCTTCCTTCCCCACCCAACATTTCATGAAGATTCCAAATCTGAACTCCACTTTCCCATCCGAACCCTCCTTCATGACGATTTCCAACTTTTCTCATCCCAAAACCATCAACACCCACCCTTTCCTCACTCTATCCTTCCCACATTCCACCCCTTCTCCCTTCCGAGATTCCACTCCTAGCTGGAAAACTCCTTCCTTCCTTCCAGAGGGGGGGTATGGACCTGTTTCTTCCTCTCGGACCCATTCCTCCCAGCACATCCTTGACGCACTCCCTCACCTCTCTTCCTTCCTTCCTTCCAGAGGGGGGGTCTGAGTCAGCCTGATGACTCATCGATGCGCATTTTGTGCTTGCGCCTGCCACGGGGTTACTACTGCCGGTAGGCCTCTGTATCGATTGGTACAAAACATGGCATCAATCAATAAAGTGATTTCATTTTCATTCAAGTGACTTACCTTTCTCCATGCGAGTCTGATTCACTCCAGCATCTGTCGGACATTGATCTGAAAAGATGGATAAGCGACTTAGAGTACCGATAGGCCTGCATGTAGGCAAAAGGATTACATGGATGAACAATGATGTTATTATTTTACCGTTAGTGATATCCGTAATCACTTGCGCCCGTTGAACCTTTCGCTTTCTTTTATGACTTGAATCACATGTCCTTTGAGGCAGCGGAGACTTTTCCAGAACAGTTTCCATGAATGCATTGCATGTTGATGTGGAATGGTCGATGTCAGGCTTAATAGGCCTATCATTAGAAGTGACAGCTAAGAATCCAGACAGCTAACGATCTGGAGCTGGGTCCTTCCACGTAAGTCATATCATCAGGAATGACGTTGCTTTGATCTGACTTTTCTTGTTCGCTTTGATTTTCTTTTGATTTAACGTTAATAGTTGGAGTGGAAAGGACGACATTGGAGGGAGAAAAGTCTGAGTCAGCAAAGAGATCTGCGTTGTAAGGAAATATCCCAGTGGATTCGAAGCCTTTGATACACTTTGACATCGTCACAGTGGCAATGTAGGCCTTTGCGAACAACTCCGAAATGTCATAGAAAGTTATCCTTTTCCCCGGATTTTGCATCATGTACTGGTCAGAAAATTTGTTGTAGCTGTTCTTCAGTGGTCCGAAAAAGACACGGTCCAGAGGCTGAAGCCTGTGTGTGGTATGCGGGGGTAAGATCAAGATGTCAACGTAATTTGCCTTAGCTTTTTCTATAAGCTCCATGGACCTATGACTGATGCGCCCATCAAGAATCAGAAGTTGCCTGTTTCCTTTGGAAGGGTTCGTATTTTGATGAAGTGCTCAAACCACTTCAAGAAAAGTTCCTGGGTCATCCACCCATTATCACTGTTTGTAACTAGACTGTCAGGTGGGACACCTTTCGCAAGTGCCTCGCACATGCGTTTGCGAGGGAAGATTATCATGGGGGGGGGAACAAATCTGTCTGCGGCATTCATGCAACATAAAACAGTCACGTTCTGACCTCTCTCGGCGCTTGTTATCTTTCCTACTTGCTTCTGACCTTTTTTGGCAAGAATTTTAGGAGGCTTGTGAACAACAGAAGTGTCGTCCGCATTCCAAACCTGGGAAGCAGTGTAGTTATGGAGTAACAACTTCTCATGCAAAAGCTGATAGAAAAGATCAACCTGGTGTTTGCTAAATCCAGCAGCCCGGCCTAGACTGGTCGACTCAGGCTGACGAACGCTTACTTCCGGATTTCGTCTCAAGAACCCTATCAGCCAGTCTATACCCGCACGTTTAGTCTTCTTATTGAATGTATTATCAATACCTAACGACTCAGCAACACCAAATGCCAGCGTTTGGATATCATCTTTAGTCAATCCGTAGAAACGCTCTTGCATCTTAAAAATATGAGACTTGAGATCATTTTCTTGTTCAGGTGTAAAGACTGGTCTAAAGCTACCAAGACAACCAGGGTTTTTCACAAGCTTTTTGTGATGCCTTCTTAAAGTAGTGAATGGGATGTTTATAGAAAGAAGAAGCTTTCCTCAATGACATTGTTCTACTATCAACATCAATGCATGCAGAACGTATCAAGTCCGGATCGATGCCTTGACTAGTTGTTTTTTGGTAATTTCGCACCATCTCTGCAATAAATAAGATATGCTTTTAGATAGTCTAGTCTATTGCTAAGGCTGTGCACGCTAATATAGGCTTCTAAGTCTACAGGCCCTATTTGTGTGAAACTAAAATAGCTTTCATTAGATATTTATACTTAATGCATTTATGCTTGGATGTAAATAGACTAAGACTAAGTGTGTTATTCAACTCACCGGATCACCGCTTCCTACAGCGCGCTCGAAGCAACTGAGTGACTGGCGAATTCACTCACACCGAGGACGTCTATATCTAGTACTATGGCCAGGACGCAAGACAACGATTCACTAGGGAAATTAATGTAGGCTGGTTTTCGGGAATTCCCTTCCTAAGTGACTGGTAGTAAATGTATTGTCAATCATTGCGGTAGGCAATCAAGAGGGCTATGAAAGATTAGAGGGAAGATAGTACTAAAGATAGACGTCCTCAGGCCCGTCGCGCGGCCTCTCTACCTGGGGGGGGGGGCACCGGTGGACCCATTTATTTACAACATGGCTGGCGAAAAAAGTTTAACTGACTGCTGATGAAAGCATGATCGTGGGTCACTTCACCGACACGACATAGGATCATTTCCATCGACAGCGTCATGTGTAATTATTGATTAATATTCGGCATTACATGTGTTAATTATCGCAGTTACTGATAGATCTACAAAACCTAGAAGGCCCATTTCCATAAACATCGGATTACACTATTCTAGGAGTAGACCGGACACTGCCTATCTAATACACACATTGTTATCTACATTGTATAATCCGATGTCTATGCCCATTTCTTAGGTCATGTTTTGTAAGCTAGGAAGGGTCTCATGAAAAGTAGAATACAACGCAAGTGAACAAGTGCTTGATCTGTTCATCATCCTAGCTGTCACAAGCGATTCTCTCACATTCATGCTTAGTTTTGTTTAGTCCTCGAAAAGATTCTTCATGGGCAAGTTCATGCGTTCATGATACTATTTATGCTCAAATGCATTTCACATATGACTACCACCCACATCCATGTGTTTGAATATCAAAAGGAACATCATTCACATATTTTTATTTATGACTCATGAGCGCACCAGCATATTGTTTTGCAGCACGTTGGCCCATGCTATCACCTGCATACTGTAGATACAGTATACTGTAGAAGAACCCTATACTGGCCAGATTAGATGTATGTGCATTATGTGACTATAATTACAAGACAATAATAACAAAAAGCAATTGTCAAAACATTGCACTTCGGCAGCTGTATGCTTCAAAACAATTGAAGCCGCCTGTTCTTTGATGCAGAAAACATTTTTAAAAGCTCATCAAAGTCAACGGAATGAGTGTATGTCGCCAAGAAGGACAAAATCACTAAATTACTTTTCCTTTTTTGGGTCATAGAGCGCCGATAAGGAGTCAGTACTCGAGTGAGAGTCGAAAATGAGGCTTCACACACTGCAGTGCTAGCTCCAAACGTAGAAGCTCCTGCGAACAATGTGTACACATCTGGAAAAGCAGATCGTAAAGGATGCAATAATGCACAAAGGTCACTGAAACATTTGTGTTTTGTCCCATCAAATTCTTTCAATAAGAAAGCTTTTGCAACAACAGATTCAGTCTCAAGGGCTGATGTAAGTCCGAGCATGCTTGCAAGAGGTTGTAGATACTTTGATTCCATGAAGTGTGGATTCGAGGGCCATAATGCTGATAATGAAGAGGAAATTTCACTATTTCTCTCGCCAAAGCGGGCGTCAAGCTCACCAATGACATAGTAGTAAGCAAGTGACAAACACTCGACCGGCGCCCCCCCCCTCTGGAACGGCAGAGTGTCGTGGTCGGCCGCCGTGGTGCTTCGGGTCTGAGTCCCCCCCCTCTGGAACGACAGAGTCTGTCGTGGTGTGCCGGCCAGGTGGGTTCACAACATGTTCGCTGACTCCCCCCCCCCTCTGCAACGACAGAGTGTGAGACTCGGATGTGTTGGTCTCGTATGGGTTGACGTGACCGACCGCCTAGGTTGACGTGGCCGACCGCCTAGGTTGACGTGGGCGACCGTCTAGGTTGACGTGGGCGACCGTCTAGGTTGTCGTGGATGGTGAAATGGCTGCCAGATTTGGAATCAGCGTGAAATTCTTTATCTGTATAGTGAGTTTCAAGGCAATCGGCGAGAAAAAATTTTCAACATTTTTCGAAAAAACGACAGAGTTAGAATTTGGGACGTTTTGGTGTGTAGCGCCCAAACGAAGCATCGGATGAGAAAACGGAGGCCAGATTCGGAATCTACGTGAAATTTTGGGTTAGGAAGGATGTTTCCAGCGAAATCGGAGAGAAAAAATTTTCACTGACGTCCCCCCCCCCCTCTGGACAGCTTGCTTCGATTTTGGCTTCCAGTGGACGGATTTTGTCGTGCGATAGCTCGTTTGAAAGCTAAGAGTGAGACAAATTCAGTGAAACAATCGGCTTGTTCCTATCTGTCTTCGTTTAGATGTGAGACGCCATTTAAGATTTTGGGACATTGGCGAAAAACGACAGAGTTAGATTTCGAATCAGCTTGATGTTATTGTCCAATGAGGATCATCATCCAATGAGAATCAAGCATTTCTTTATAAATAGCGAGCCTTCCACAGTGAGAATCATTCCATCGTTGAATCACACGAGTGACGGACGCACATTTTCTCTCTCTCTAGTTCCCTGTTCTATTATCCAACTAAAATGGTAAGTCGCTACTTCCCTCCCTCTCCTCCCTTGAACGTAAACTTAATACAATCTTTTTTCATTTTCAGGCATCTACTCCATCTGCTGCACTAGTAGGACAAAATGGCGGTCAAACGTTACAAGGTTCGCTACGGTCAGATCATCTACAACTGAGGCCAGTGGAAGAAACATCCAAGGTACATAATCCTACACCGCTACAGCGTAAATTTAAACAAGCCTTGCGTTATGATGATCATAGCGTAGTACTCCAAACGGGAATGCTCCCTTCCACGGATGTCAAGATAATGCACAATCAGTATGGGGACTACATACTGATCCCCGTGAGTCCGTACATTCGCCACCAACTTGATATTATTGAGGAGTACGTGACATTAAATATGGACATTCCTACTCCTCTTGCTCAAGAGTGGAAGGCGAGAGATGACAAGGATACTCCCTATAGAAAGATTTGGGATGGTAATCACATTTGCCTACCGGTATCACATTGGTGTACTTACTATAAGAAGGAGGGAGATCATTCAATACCCATCAGATGTGATGAGCTCGGAGAAGGTACTTGGGATATCCTTTTCAAAGTGAATGGGCTATATTATGGTCGACACAAGGATAATAAAATAGCCTCTCTCTCCATGCATATGGAATCCATCCTATATATTCCGAAACCACCCAACGTGGACGACATAATTGATCAAATCCTTAACAGCAGTGGTACGAAGCGCAAGTCGGAGAAGAATGCTACATCAAAACGCAAATCAAAGAAGGAGAATTGCTAGTCCTTTCCTAACTCTACCCTATGACAATTCGCTTATGTGCTTTGAGTGTCGTAGACGTGGTCTTATTAGATACATTTTACTTCTTCGTTGCCATCATATCATTTGTGTATTTTGTCGTGAAAAGCATCGATGTAATTCTTCATTTTGTAATATGTTATAGAACGTTTCCTTAGATGTGTAAATTTCCGTTTTAGGCTTCTATCATCATTTTTATGGATTGTGAGGGTGAACCTGTACAGGAGCTCAGTGCTATTGCTATGAACAATTGGACATATCAGATTGTTAGTGTCTATCATCAACATGCCAACTGCGATCCCAATGTTGATCAATGGGCGAGAAAACACATTCATGGACTTAATCTGAAATATTTGCAAGACTATGGCTTTTCTTGTGAAAGTGCTCTTCTTATTGACTTTAAACGATGGTTAGCTGCTTTCAATGTTATACGCATCTTTTGTAATAATCCTGGTAAGGAGAGGAAAGTATTTCCCAATCTAATCATTGATGATATTTTGCTCCCGCCTTGGGATAGTAGAGTGAATCAACATTATCATGAAGTCACGAAACGTTTTAAGGATTTGTGTGTTCCTATTTTGTCTGTTCGTTGTAGTAGCTACGTTCATAACCAATGCTTCTTTCCTCCTTACCTCAACACTGCCAAAGTCCTGTATGGTTATCATTGCTCGCTGTATGATAGTTATCAGCTGTATCTATTTTATCTCTTTCAAACCATTGATTTATAATGCATGCTTGTTACCGTTATTCAATAAATGTTACTATGAGAAGAGTTGTTGTTTTCATGCAATGGATGGGTTAGTTAAAGGGCGATCATGTCTTTCTCAAACGACTGCGGAACATTACGTTTTCATAGGCAAAGTTTAAAAGGAGCTGTTCAAGATTATGTGATAAATTTTCATAAAGATGAGACCGACATCGAAGCAGTGGTAGATGATGCTAGCACTCTATTTCTAGAGTTAATGAATACATTCTCTGATAGCATTGTCATGGCGCGATTAGTTGCGAAAATTAAGTTTAGTCATTTTGGAAAGGAAGAGGTGGAAAGTCGCTCTTTCCATTTTGCTTCTTATTCAATGGAAGTGGTAGATCACCCCGAAGAATTTTTTAAAAGACATATGATAAAAATTGCTGAACGTCTTAACGCATTTAACCATCATGGTAGCAGTCTAGTGATTGAAGCGATTTCAGATATTCACATTCAACTTTCCATAAAGAAAAATTGAAAATGCAGTGGTACTTGATTGTAGCACAACTGGTTTTCGAGCTATGTCTGCTCACTCTCGAAGTATATTCCTTCTGTACATGCGTCTATTATTTAGAAAAGGCTAGCAAATTCATATCTTCAAAAAGACTTGCTATAGACATCAGTAACGGTGAAACTATGTGTTGCGATGTATGTAAACGAAAGGATGGAAATGAAAAGCGCATCTTCAAGAGATGTAAGCATGCTTTTTGTCAACGCTGTTTCATACGTAATTGCATTCAACTTTGCCAATGTAACCACTGTGATATTGCTCATTTCGAGTGTCACTTATGCCGCAATAGTTAGTACCTATGCAAATGTGGTAAAGATAGGTTTTAGCAAAGACTAACACGGAAAATGGCGAAACGTAAAATGACGAAACGTAAAAGTCAAAAGTTTTCTTCAGCCATTCAAGCTCTCCGACGAATGAAAGCAAATCAGCGATACAATGCTATACGACATGCTAACGATAAATTCATTCGCGAAATTTTTTCTCATGTGAGGAAGTTGAGGACGAAGAAATTAGCACCAAAACAACGAAAGTTACTTAAGCGATATGCTACAAAATTGCGTTTCATCTCCAATCCTAAAGTCGCCCTTCAAAGAAAGAGGAAAACTCTAACACAAAAGGGCGGTTTCCTTTCAGCAATACTTCCAATGATAGCTCCTGCCGTGGGCAACCTATTGGGAAATATCTTTGGCTCTAAGCGTTAATTATGCAAATGTTGAGTCTCAAAGTAATAAAATGGATTTCAGACTTCAATGTGATAAAGTTCTGACTGTATCAGGTCCATCTCATGCAGGTAAAACTGTTTTCACGCTGAATTTATTGGATAAAAGAAGGGAGTTGTTTAAGGAACCTATCAATCGAGTGATTTGGTGTTATGGTATTTATCAACCGTCGCTGTTTCAGGAATTGCAAAGTCGCAACTTTATTCGACATGAAGGAATTATTCCAGTGGATAAACTTCAGTCTAATGATGTTGTTGTATTGGATGATTTATTAAAAGAAAGTAAGAATTCAAAAGATGTTACAGATATGTTCACTCGCGCAGCACACCATAAAAGGTGTTTTATCATCTATATTACACAAAATTTGTTTCCTGATGGAAAAGAAGCTCGTACACGAAACCTGAATACACACTATTATGCTATTTTCAAGAATCCGCGAGATAAAAGTCAATTTGAAATTTTAGCGCGACAAGTTGCACCCAGAGGATCAAAAGCCTTAATTGAAATTTTTCAAGCAGCTACTGAAAAACCATACGGTTACTTATTCATTGACTTTACGCAAGAGTGTCCGGAAGAATTTAGATTTCGAAGTGATATTTTGAAAACTCCCATGATTATCTACAAACTATGAGTTCTTATTATCGCATGATTGTTATTCCTCAGGATGAATATGTACAATTGACTGCCATGCAGCAAGTAAAGCAACCTCTTGCAAATCAAATGTATAGGAAAGAAATAGATTATCAGCAAAATGTTCACATCAAAGATCCACATCGTGCTGTATTATTACAATCGGAAACTGTTGAGCAATTGAAAAACTTGAAGAATAAGATGCGTGACTCTGTATCGACTGCTACACCTTTAGCATCTCGCGCACATGCCATATCTCTTTTCAACAGTATTGAACCCCATCTCAATGTAAATGATAGAGGAGAAATCATTACAGATGAAAATAAAGTGATTGATGCTTCACGTTATGAAGACTTGATTCAGTATGCGACACGTAGAAAGCGCCGTCAGGGCTATGTTCCACCTGGTTGGTCATACTTTCTTAAACTATTGAAAAAGCATAATGTGCCAAAATTTGCTTTAAATAATGAGACATTGAAAGAACTTGATTCAACAGTGGCTACTACTCCAATGCTTCAGGCGATGAAAATGCCAACAAATTGGTTTAAGACGTCACCTGCTACATCCCCTCCCACACTCACTAAGCAAACAAGAGGAAGAACTCGACGTAGATCTACATCGCCACTAAAACTGGTAAAAGGAAAACGTAAAACAGCTCCTCCTAGGAAATACATGTTCTCAGACTATTAATATGAAGCAGATGTGTTGCTTGCCATGTAATGAGCCGCCAGAGGTGAATGTCGTTGTCACTTGCACTTGCTGCGCCAGCTCTCATAATGAAACCCCTAAGCAATGTGAACACGATCGCAAAACCGCTAAAGCTAAATGCTGCAGTTGTTGTAAATGTAGAAAGGCAAGAAAGAAAAAAGATGAGAAGGAGGAAAAAGAGTCAGCCGTCATCGACTGAACGTTTGAAGTCAATCTATTATGATGTAAAACATCCGGCAGGATTTGCATCTATCAAGAAATTATCAAAAGCGAGTGGTCTTCCACAATCACAAGTGAAACGATGGTTAAAGGGTCAGGCTACCTATACACTCCACAAACAAGCGAAAAAGAAGTACCGCACCCGCCATTATATTGTTCATGACATCGATGAACAGTGGCAAGCAGATTTGTGCGATGTTGCCTCCATTTCAAAACATAACTCGGGCAATAATTTTATTTTAACCGTCATTGATATTTTCTCGCGTTATGCGTGGGCTCAACCTTTAAAAACTAAAGAAGGGAAAGGAGTAGCAAAAGCATTCCAAACAATTTTTCTAGAAGGTCGCATTCCAAAAAGAATTCAGAGTGATCAAGGAAAAGAGTTTGAAAATCAGCATGTGACAAGATTATTTGAGAGGCATGACATTGAGTTGTTTAGTGTAAAGAGCGCTTATAAAGCTGCACTCGTTGAACGTTTTAATCGCACATTAAAAAATCGCTTGTGGCGACATTTTACTGCCAACTTGACACAAAATTGGACAAAGGTTCTACAAGATACACTCCATGCCTACAATCACTCTATCCATCGTTCTATTGGACTCAGACCAGTAGATGTAAATGCTGACAATGTAGATAAAGTGCGCGAATCATTCCAACGTAAACGCACTCATGTAAAAAGTGATGTGAAAATTGGCGATAAAGTTCGTATCTCAAAAGTGAAAAGTGTTTTTGCTAAAGGGTACCTTCCGAATTGGACAGAGGAGGTATTTACAGTATCAAGGATTAATCAAAAAGACTCTCCGACCACCTACAAGTTGAAAGATTACGATAATGAAGAAATTGAGGGTAGCTTTTACCGCGATGAGATTGAGGTAGTCACTGAAAGTGAAACATATTTGGTAGAGAAAATCATTCGATGTAAAAAACGGCAAGGTGAAGAATGGTGTCTTGTTAAATGGGCTGGTTATCCTTCAAGTATGAACTCTTGGATGCGTCGTGCCGACATCTTTCATCTAAGTGATCGACAGTGATTCATGCGAAGTTGTAACTAACAATGTTTAGGGTTTGAGCTATGAATCCAACTGCCTCATTTTATTCACGACCCTCCTATGTAAGTGGCGGAGGACAAATTTACATCGGTGCTCGCCGCCAACGTGGAGGTAGCATACTTGGTGCACTGAAATCTGTTGTAGCACCTCTCATATCCAATGTCGGTAGATCTTTAAAACGAAATGTTTTAAGTAATGCCGTTGGCTTTGCTGGTGATGTTGCTAGTGATCTTTCCAGAGGTAGAAGTTTTAAGAGCAGTTTGTTGAATCGTGGGAAGGAACGCGTTTTAAAAACATTGAAGCAGACCATTGCTGGTGTTACTCAAGGAAAGAAATCACCTAAACGAATGAATAAAGGAAGGAGGAAACATCGCGGAGCTGGTAAGGTGCGATCTTCAGTCAAAAGGCATTCACGCAAACGTCGCAGAGGCTCTAATCATTCATCAGGCGCTAAACGACGACGCTGCTATAACTTCTAATCATGGAGTGTAAAACTTCCGGTTTTTGTTTGTTCGATCAACAAGCCATACAGACAGATATTCTTAGTTCAAGTATTGTAGATTATCATCCTCGAACAGCTGAGAATGCTGGCCCCATTGAATTTGTTATTCCTGGTGGTAGTGATGACTACATAGATTTGAGTTATGCGATGCTTGATTTGAGGTTTAGAATTCAGCAAGCAGATGGAACTGCTATTGACGATGCACATAAAGTTGGACTGAACAATTTACCATTGACTACATTACTTCGTGATGTTTCTCTAACGATTGGAGAGCAGCAAGTGGAAGGTGGTCAAAGCGATTATCCCTATAAATCATATTTCAATCATGTATCACAGTTTCATCCAGCAGCACAAAAAAGTCATATGGAAGCCATGGGATGGTACAGAGATGAAGCAGGAAAATTTGATGTTGAAACAAACAGTGGCTTTGTAAAGCGATCTGCTATGATTAAAGATAGTAGAGTATGTCAGCTATATGGTCCGCTGAATTTAGACTTCTTTAGACAGTCAAAGTTTTTACTGTGTAATACCAGCATGCGACTCAAGCTGACATTGAATAAGCCTGAATTTGCGCTGAATGCATTTGCTAAAGTTGACAATTTTAGAATTCATGTGGAAGATATTGCACTTTACATTCGTCGAGTAGTACCGAATCCAAGTGTCATTAGAGGGCATGCTGAAGGCCTTAACCGCCAAAATGCCATTTACCCCATTCAGCATACAAAGCTTCTCACCTTTACAATTCCGAAAGATCAAAAGAGTTTCATGAAAGATGGCCTCTTTCCATCGGAAGCACCGAAGCTCCTCATGGTGGCAATGGTTGAAAATGATGCATTTAATGGTAATATAAAGAAGAATCCTTTCAATTTTAAACACAATCAGTTAAGTGAAATTGCTTTACGTGTAAATGGTGTGAGTCATCCTGGTCCACCCTACAAACCAGATTTTGCTTCAGATCAATTTATGCGCAGTTATGTTGATTTTATGGATGTTTTTGGCTTTTACAATACGGATGACACCAACGGACTGACTATGAAAGAGTTTAAGAGAGGATATACTATTTATGCATTTGATTTAACTGCTGACAGCGATATTAGTGCACCCTATCGTCAAGCGAACGTGCCTCATAATATTCGTTTGGATTTGACGTTCAAAAGAACACTACCTGAGACGATCAATGTATTAATTTATGCAGTCTTCGATTCAAATATTGAAATTACAAAGTATCGTGACGTGATTCTTCAGTATAATCGTTAATGAGTTGGTTGACTGCTGACGATATTAAGACTAAAGTGCAGCGTAATGCAGACGAAGCGACGTTGAAAGCTTTCGATAATGTCTATTCACTCGATACCTTACCACCTGCAGTAAATCACTATCCCATCTTTATTGTGCTAAACACTCATTCACAGAATTTAGGCGGTGAGCATTGGAAAGCGATCTTTATTGGAGAAGACCGACGTGGTGAACTATTTGACTCTGTTGCTCAACCTCCAAATATACCAACACAGCAGTGGTTGAGAAAACATACGCGTCAATATCAGCGAAATGAACGCATACTACAACATCCACTTTCATCAACGTGTGGTGCTTTTATACTGTACTTCATCTTAAAACGTTTACATGTATCTCGATTTGCATCTATTATTCAAAACTTTTCATGTAATCCATCCTCTAATGAAAAAATGATTTGTAAGTTCTATCATGATTTGAAATAAAAACATCATGTTGGAAAAAATTGTTTTTTATTTTACAATCCGCTGGGTACGTACATACTCAATGAGATAGTCTAGGATCATATTTGCTTGTTCATGAGATTTTAGTCCAGTAATGATCACTTTACTATTATGAAAGATTGCCACATGCACAGGCAACCAACAACTAATGAGAGCTGCAGGAAAAAGTTCGGGTTCATAACACAAACTGTAACTGCTGGTACGAATCTTCAAAAATGATAGACTGTCACTCAATTGAGTAGAGATCACCATATTGTCCACAGTCAGATTCGACATCACACACCTCTCCCTCTTCCATATCCGACGTAGTAGTCTTTGTAGCTCTAAGCGCATTGACTGCGCCGATGAATGAGAAAGGGCGCCGAGAATCTGTACAGTCCCATTTGGGAAGAGTTGAAGATTCCGTGAATTGTTCATCTTCACCACTAACATTTGAGGACGGCCCGGGTAATACTTGCTGTTTGGAAGCTGTTGGCGTAATGTTGTGAGATCGATTTTGGTGTAGAGTCTGAAGCGACGGAGAATGTTGACGATGGTGTAGCGATGGCGCTTCATGATGAAAGAATGAGTAAATTGAGCGATGTACCTTCCTTTTATACTTTTCCCAACTACCTTGATGAAATGTGAAGTTAGTATGAAGTTGGGAATGATAGAGTTGAATTCGCCGATTGTTGACGCGCAGCCAGATGCGATTTCCAATACGTGAATGTCTTTTCATATAGAAGTATTTCAAGTCCTTCATGATATGATGTAGAGATTGAAAATGACGATAAGATAAAGCAAACTGTCTTCTCACATTTCCAGTTGAATCTTTGAAATAGACGTTTCGATCATGATCCGTTTCAATACGTTGTAGGGAATCTAATTTCCAACTCATGGTGCGTGGTAATCATATCTGATTAAGATTTGCATAGTAGGGCGATGAACTCACGACGAATAAATGTCATGATGGAGCGATGTATGTATCTTCTATACTTCTCCCAATTGTATTTGCGAAATGAGAAACAGTTTGCGGAATGAGAATGGTAGATTTGAATTTCATTTCTGTAATGTTGAAGCCAAACTTGATCACCCAAGGAGATGAATCTTAATGTTTCAAAATATTCCAAATCCCTCATGATATCATTGAGGTTGACAAATTGTCGCCATGTTAATGTAATTCCTCTTGATGTATGACCATGAGAATTTTTGAAATGTACGTTTCCATCACGATCAACTCTGATATATTGTAGAGAGTCCAAAATCCAAGTCTTCATGATGTTATGCAAAGTTGCAGATTAGCAATATAAAAATGTCGTTTTATCATATTTTGCTTAGCAATGCGGCTACAAAGAGATTTACTAGTAATCGAGCCGCACTCTTTTCTACTCCCATTGATCATGCACAACAGCTAAATGGGAATTGGGAAGTGGGTGTCACTCAACTTGTTTATAGCAACTGTGTCTATACTTTTGATCATGAGGTGATGACTATTAATATGAGGCGTACAGCTGCTTATCAATGTGAAAAGGGGTGCCGAGTATACATTCCACAGTGGTCAAAGAAAGATCTCTTATCATGTAAAAAGTTTATATATGATTTCTTGAATAAAGCGTGTAAACATATTGTCCAATTTACTCCGCACAATGATGATTATAATTATGTACATCATGTAGTTGAGAAAGATTAGATTGTTGGTTTAAGTCCAAGTTTAAGAAATGATTTAGGCTACCTCGCTAGCGCCTTAACAAGCTATGATAATTTTAACGTTAATTACCACATAAGTGGTCATAAACAGTTAATATATCGAGAGGAAGCTTATTATGTAGATCTTATTCCAAGAAATGAGAAGACGTTGGTGAAGAAGATTGTGATTAAGCCAAGAAAGACAAACATGACTCCTGAAACATTATTGAAGAAATTTAATTATCTCCTTCGAGTTGATGGTAAACAAGTGGCAACATTGACTTATATCAAATCATCTAATCATATTGCAATAAGCAAATTAAATGATGATGATCTAGTATTAGTTTGTTCAAAAGATTTTCATCAGTTCTTACGACATCGTTCTGCAGCTGTTCATGGAAAATCTGATATGCAACATTTACCATGTGAAAGGTCAAATCAATTTGATACAGAATGGGCCGTATCTTTATACAGAAAGTGTGTAGAGCCTTTTGGTGGTTTCTTACATGAAACAAGAGTGTTGATGCCTCGCATTATTACTTCGGTTAAATTGGTTGTAGATTATTTAAATGAAGTGATTAATGAGCAACATATTTCATTTTCTGAAAAAGAAGGTACTTTGTCTCTCACTATAAGTGGAAAAGGTATTGAACTAATTATGGATAAAACTCTAATGGACATTTTGGGTTTTGACCAAAATATCTTTAAAAGTGGTACTGTAACCAAAGCTAGCGCAGACATGTCGCTATCGCGTCGTATTAACTATTTTCAGATATATTCCAATATTGGTGAAGATGTACGTGTGGGAGATGTTGAAGCTCCATTGCTAGCAATGATACCATACCAGCCAAAGAGCTGCAGTATTTTATCTGAGCATACTTTCAAGAAAGTGCATTATACAAAGCTGAAATCAAACTACATCCCACAAATTGATATTGCCATTTATGACGATGCTGGTGCGTTGATTCCTTTTCATAAAGATGCTGTGACAAGTATCACACTCCATTTCCGAATGAAGAGTTAATGCAAACGTATGCTAATATATTTTTCCAATGTGAATAATATGGAAAGTGAAAATAAGGACTCGTTTCTAATCTACTTGCCCAGTAATGCTTCTATGAATAAATTTCCCAAAAATAAACCATCAGACTATCGAGTAGAATTAAATCGCCCACTGCATTTAGAAGGTGAATGGGAGGTTGGCGTTTCTAGTATTTGCTATGATAGCAATATTCAGAATGTGAATGATTTGGAAGAAATGATATTGACTCCTCGCACCCATGATGGAATAACGATGAATAATGCATTTCAGTTCCCATACAATTTAACATCAGATGGAAAGTGGAACTATGAATGGATTCAGATAAAATCAGATTCTTATGAGCCATTTGGGAATGAGAAAATTATTAAGGCATTCAACAGTGGTAATACTTCCATCATGAAGAATAAAAATCAGAAAGCTTATGAGTTTACTATCTATCATTGGAGTGGGAGACAGTTCCTCCGCTTTCATTCTTTTACTAAAGGTCTTACGCTGAGGTTGGATAGTGAATTCTATCCGCATCTCGGTTTTGGTCATGGACTACATCTAACGTCAATTGCTACTGCAAATGTTAGAAAAGTTTATTCAAATCGAATCAACAAATTTCATTATAGATTTAAAATATTTGATGAAGATGTTGTAGAATGCGAAGAACGCATCATTTTGAAAAAGCGTGGTGTTCAACCTTTATCACTTATTGAGTTAGTAAAACGATGGAATGAGACTGTGGGTAAGAAGTATGGAGAGAAAATTATGGCGGACAAAAATAAGTTGGTTATTCAGAAATATAATGACAAACTTACAGTTTATTTCTCTCCAACCTTGCGTCATTTTGTAAGACATTATACACCTATTATTGGAAGCGGTGTGGTGTATGCTTCTCATGAATATCACACTAAAGCTGATTCAGTTAATGATGAATGGTGGGTGGACATCTATGGCGATCGCATCAAGAAAATTTACCAGTCTTATGAAGAATCTAAAGTTGCTATCAATATAATGCCGCGTCTATATCATACAGTTGAAAGCTTCATTCATGTAGTAAATCCTTATATACAACAGAAGTTGAAGCATGTGATGAAAAGTAAATATGATGCAAAGACACACCACATTTCGTTTTCAATTGAAAATCAACGCGTTGTTCTGAAACTGGGTGATGACATTCAATGTCAATTGAGTAAAAATTTGAAAAAACTCTTTGGTTTTTCAATGCTACAAACAGTGTTTGCTGCTGCGCATACGATTGGTATAGAAACACCAATGACACTTGATAAACATGAACAGCACCTTTACATTCAAAGTGATTTGATTCTACCTATTTCTGTTGGTGAGAAAAAAGAATACATTTTACGTGATTTCATTCATGATAAAGACGCTTCATATGGAATAGTCGAGAAGATGTTTGAATCTATTTTCTATCATCCCGTCGTCAAACAAACTATACCCTCTATTGCTATCAAAATTACCAATGGTTTACAAGAGTGCATCCATGTGAAAGATACTAAATCCCTCATAACGTTAGTGTTTCGGAAAACAAAGTGAAGTCATTGTGATATGTTTATTGAAATATGTACATGAATGTGAAGCAACAGACTTTATACAACATCCACTGAAAATATATACATGAGCGCACTTCAATAAACATTGTTATATACAAAAAGTCTTTTTACTTCGTGAAGGGTGGAAATATACAGGGATAGGAAAAATGTCTTTCAGTGGAAAAGTCATCACATGGGGAATGTACAGATGTGGACACATATTCACAAGGAAAAAACAATCTCATGCGATACATAAAACAACAATGTTTATCTACAGAAATCAACATCAAAATACTAAGTTAAGGATGATTATGCTAAGACGTCTCCTGAATGTGGTAGTGTGAGTTTAATTCTTTTGGGTGGTGGTATGTTTGTGTCAGGATGTCCATGTGGAAGAGATATGTTGTGTTCTAACCAGCACCTCTTATCCTCCCATGCTGAAAGCGCCCGTTTCCTAAAAGTATGAGTTTTGATCTCATGCGACTTAGATTTTAAGATTGTCATATTGACAAACGTTATATTTTTATTTCTATAGGCTTTCCTGAAATTCTTATGTTTCATATTTTGCACAATGGATTTTGATATGCCTTTAGCGCGCTTAATGCTATCATCACTATCCTTTAATTTCATAGAATACACTTTTGGACGGAGGAGAATCATTTCATCTATTTCCTTCCCTGCTGTCTCATCCTTAAAGCAGCCAAGTTTTGCCTTATTTTTGATGGAGTAGAGTGGATGATCAGCAGGATAATTTGATGTATCAAAATATCTTTCCAAAGATTTTCCTACTTCATTGAAATTTAAATCTTTTTGAGTGGTAATACCTAAGAAGAAACTATCTGTATCACCACCCAACAAACGAACCTCTTTTACGAGAGGACATGGTTTTAGTATTTTATAAAAGAGTTGGTACATTTCAAGCTTAGAATAATCTAGTACAGCTTGACCAATATAGATGGGTTTGCACAACTCAACTTCAGATTTTATCATTTTAACACCTATAAGGTCCTCATCGATAATGTCTCTATCGATGAATAGAGGTGATGAGGTCAATTTGTGATACTTTTGATCATCATTAACTAGTTTGTAGTTTACGCGCTTTCTAACATCCTCCATCGTCTTACCAAATAGACTGTTGTTCTTATATTTATAAAAATCTTTTTCAAAGTTATTTTGGGCTAGTGCACGTTTCTGGCTGTTGCTATCAATATATGGCTTGAGGAAGGCTTTCTGTCTAAATTTAATAATGCGGTGAACTCTTTTTAAAATCATACCCATTTCTAAATAAAATTTTAAGATGCTAAAGTGGACTAGATAGTTTTCTTTATCATACTGGGTGAGTAAAAGTTTGCGACAAGGCTTATAGTCGGGTTGTCCACATGATTCTAAATCTTTATGAAATTGTTTCATAAAGTCGGAAAACATATCTTTACTCACTTCACCTGATTCGGGTGCGAGTGGAAAATCTACGGTTTTATGTTTAATATTATTTGGATAGATTAGATCTATCTCAAAATAATATCCCCAATCACCTTCATCTGGAATTGCTAGTATGTTAGAAGGGTTGGAGAAATGTTGAATATCACTATCATCTAACCAGCTAAACTCAGAGTGAGGTAGCGGTTTGGATAATGAACTACCATACAAATTATTTTGGTCATAATACTTCAGATGAGTCTGGTCATTGCCTACTGTTTCAGATTTTAACCTATGTTTATTTACAAATGTGAGACCACCGCGAATTCCTCGCTCAAATAAATTATACATCTCTGGATCTTGTAAGAGATGAATGGTCTCACCAGTCATTTTAAAAGCAGACTTAAATGACATGGCTGGCAGACTGACAAAGTGGACGGGATCTAACTTATCTTCTTCTAATGCCACTCGTCGAAACTCCTGAAATACATCAGCCAGCAAAAATACATCTAACTTAAGGTAGGCAATCATATATTCGCCAAATGTATGGCAGTCAAATTTTATCCATGCATCTTGTGCATGATCATAATCTTCGGTCTTACATTCTGCGCCGGTCAAATCATTTTTAAATTTATCTATGGGCGGAAGAGAAGTCTCGCCGAGTTTACTAATCGCATCAAAATATGCATATAGAAAGACTCCTTTCCGTGTGATGACTTCATCGGTTAGATTTGGGTATTGTTTCTTAAGATTTTGTGTTAGTGGAAGAGACTTTAGATTTTGCACGAGAGAGGCCAGTGAAGCAGTCATAAATTGGTAGGAATCTAAAAATTTTATATCAAAATAGACCGTCTTATTTTCTTTAGTTTTATCGACAGGCACTTTTGCTGTCATGGCCATAAACTTCTCTCTCGTTTGCGCTATTACATCAAGCTTCCACTCTTTCATTTGACCTAAACCTCCTTTTATTATCATATGGCTGTCGTAGCCCTTGAAATTATGGAAAATGACGGGTAATGTACGCCGTTTCATCCTAAGTGAAAAATTGCATTTTGAACAGAGTGCGTTTCTAAATTTAGCAGTGATGTGATCATGGTCGCGCACTTTCTTAATCTTATCATCGTCAAATGTTTTCCTACATTTGGGGCAAATGTTGCAACTATCAAATTTTGCTTGATCATCTGCTGTCATATGCAATGATCTGCGATAGAGTTCACCATCATGTTTTTGTTGAAATTTTACAGCCTGTTCGAGGAATTGTAGGAATTGGTAAATACAATCCTCACCTTGCCAGACGCGCATTTTATTTTGCCTACCCCTAAAGTGATCATGCCATACTTCATAGCAGGAAATGGCTGCTGGTCGATGGATGTTATCATCGATATAACATTCGATGTCAGCATAGATGACACGAAGAGGACTTAATTCATCACCATTCTCTCTATATGAAAACTCCTTATCTTTGGGCATGCGCTCCATTTGCAGTTTACCTCGCTTACACCATTCGTAATGAGTTTCAAATTTAGTTTTCCTCCTAAAGTGGCGAATACATCTGTCGCAGTAATATAACTCTCTACTAGAGTTTTCTAAGTGGTGGTATAAGCGAGAGATTTTGGGAATACCGCAGTAGTGCCATTCCTCACTATCATCCTGTTTTACTAATAACAGGTTTACTGTACGTACATAACAACTCGAACGCGAGTTGTAGCGCACACCCTTCAATCCTTTTTCCCAAACATGGAGAACTATTTTGATGTTGTTCAATTTTTCAAATTTTTCTATATCTTTAATTTTCATATCGTCACTATTACAGTCATCGAAGTTTAATTCATTCTCCCACTGTTGATACTTACTCTTGCGGTATCGACTATTCTGCACATCATTATAGTGGAGAATGGAGAGGACGGCATACTTAAAACATTGCGATTCGCAATCTACAGAAATGACTGCTGCTTTATTTCTTAAATTTTTCGGAAGTTTAAAGGAGCCTCGACCACTATGATTTCCTAATAAACTGATTTTAATCATGGCGGTCTCAATACCATCAAAAACGAGTCCACTATCACGCTCGTTAAATTTATCTATATTTAATTTTAACCCTTGGATATGAAAATTTATCCAAGACTCACAGTCTACAACTTCGGTTGCAGGAGAGGAGGGTATGTGAAACTCCAACCTCTCTATTATTTGTCCAGTATGGTGGTCGATTTTTACATATTTTATTTTAAGATAGATGAGCGCCTTCATCCTAAAATTGTCTAAATTGTTGAAGAGCGCTTCTATCAATGATGAATTTTGATGAAACCATTCCTCAAAGTTAGCAATGGTTTCTGAGGAGTCCATCTGGTAGTTCCTCACTAAATTATTTATGGACACTTCAGTGAGTCGGATAGAGGAGGTACCGTTGGTGTAGGTATCGTTCGCGTGTGTATGTTGAAGTCTGTGCGAAGATAGTTCAAAACGTGTCTCGAAAGACTGAGCGCACAAGTCGCAAGAAAAGGAGACATCGTTAACAGAATCATCCCTACCTTCGGAGATTGATGCCGGCTTAGGTTGACAAACACCTCGCTTGATGTGTCGGGTGAGATCACGCTTCCTCGTGAAGATGTGTCCACAGTCAGCACATTGCCGATCGTCGCATTCCCGCGACAATGTTGATATGGACTCGCACGAGATGGAACTGGTATCACCTGAAAGAGAAATCATTCTTTCATCTCTGTTCAAGTGTCAGTATATTGTTACAACCTACCTTGACTCAACAACTCTAAACTTTCCTCGAGAAGGGAGGGTGTTGGTGATGAAGTTGATGCCTGAAATTGAGGAAGATGCTATTAGCCACACGTTTGAGGGAGATGAGAGAGGAAATTTTCAACTTACCATTTGAACGAAATTATGTTTAAGCTTGATACTTGAACAAGATAGAGACTTCACTCAAATTTGGAATTCACTAAAGAGCAGTTCACTTGTACGCCTCAAATACAGAATTCGCTAGACAACAGTTCACTTATGCGTCTCAAAGACAGAGTGAAATGATACGGATGTCACTTTGCTTATATACTTTCATTCTCTTCATTCATTGGATGTTCATTCTGATTGGTTGCTTGTTGATACTTAAGAATTAGAAAACATTTCAAAGTCATTATTCACAGTCAACATGACAAGCCCTCCGACAACATCAAACACAAAATTCTCTTCTCCATGCTCAACACCAAAGGCGCTCGTTACACGAAACGCTCCAAGAAAGGCGAAGGTGGAGAAGGTGTACCAACTGGACGATATCAGGAAGTTATCATTACCAGCGGATGAGGAAGAGGAGAGTGTATGTGAGAATGAGTGTCCCGACTTAACAGGCGTGAGGTGGAAGTATCTCCAGTACGATACTGACGATGTGATGGAGATCAACAGCACGAAATTCCTCCACCAATTATGGGAGTGGTACACCCCTAACTCCCAGCCACGAACTATGGCAGAGTGGGAGTATATTGATAAAGTGAGGCTCGCAGTGGAAGAACGATTAAAGCAACTGAACTGTTTTTGTTATCTATGTGAAGCCAGACTCTGGGACGATATTGACGATGAAGACCTTTTGAAATACATGCCATAATAAATTTTTATTTCGTATTATCTTTGCTTTCATACTGACGTACTTGAATGGGGCTTCAGTGGATGATTTAACCATGTATACATTTTCATTTGGAAATAGTAGCACGCTTAGTCTAACTTGTAAATCTTAAAACATTTCATATGGACGATGATGATAGATGAAATAGTGTCAAATAAAATTAAGATAGCTTACACTTCTGATACAGGGATAGCAATCGACTGCGATCCATGTGTAAAGAGCTTGTTAGACTACGGATGGGGTTAAGTGGATGATTTAACCATGTATACATTTTCATTTGGAAATAGTAGCACGCTTAGTCTAACTTGTAAATCTTAAAACATTTCATATGGACGATGATGATAGATGAAATAGTGTCAAATAAAATTAAGATAGCTTACACTTCTGATACAGGGATAGCAATCGACTGCGATCCATGTGTAAAGAGCTTGTTAGACTACGGATGGGGTTAAGTGGATGATTTAACCATGTATACATTTTCATTTGGAAATAGTAGCACGCTTAGTCTAACTTGTAAATCTTAAAACATTTCATATGGACGATGATGATAGCTGAAATAGTGTCAAATAAAATTAAGATAGCTTACACTTCTGATACAGGGATAGCAATCGACTGCGATCCATGTGTAAAGAGCTTGTTAGACTACGGATGGGGTTAAGTGGATGATTTAACCATGTATACATTTTCATTTGGAAATAGTAGCACGCTTAGTCTAACTTGTAAATCTTAAAACATTTCATATGGACGATGATGATAGATGAAATAGTATCAAATAAAATTAAGATAGCTTACACTTCTGATACAGGGATAGCAATCGACTGCGATCCATGTGTAAAGAGCTTGTTAGACTACGGAAGAGAGAAGTGTGTTATGTTGCGTGTGGCGCGTGAGTGTCCTCCCATTTCATTCCATTCATTATTTTTCTTCCCCTCTGCATTCCATATCCGAGGATATGTGGCGGGCTTGGGACCGCTTTAGCTGCATTAGAAGGTTGGCCCTTAAAAGAGCCCATGGGTCGTTCTCCGTCCACCGACACTCCTCTCACTTCTGCAAAAACTCTGAAAGAAAAAGAATAGGAGATTAGATGAGCTACAAAAATGATCATGTTGAGGAAGCTTACTGGGAACTTTCTTCCGAACTTTTCGGACGACGAAGTCTTCAAGCTGGCCGGTAACGTCCATACTCATGTGGAGACATCGGACTCCGTCGCCCTCATAACACTGCTGTGTTACGTTGGGATCATCCGTGATGGTTGGGGCGTCGCACACATTGTTCTCAAAGAGGGGAAGATGGACTTCATACACTCTCCTTTTTCGACACTTCAAACGCTCATGCAGTCGCTCCACTTCACCCGTCAACCTCTTATTAATAACCTTCACCTCCTCCGTCTCCTTCACCACGCTTCGCATCCGCTCTATCTCTTCATCCTTCCTCGACACACTCGCCTGCAAACTCTCCACCAAACCTGCCTTCCTCATCAACTCGCTCCTTTCCGCCATCCATTCCTTCTCCTTCTTTCTCAAGCTCTCCAACTCTTCCCTTGTTGCCCTATACCCCTCAACCTTCACCTTCAGCTCTTCATTCTCCTTCAAAACTTTTCTATTATTACTTTCCAAAGCCATCACACGATCCTTCATTCTCACAAATACCTCCGTGTCATACGCCTCTTGCTGCCGTGGCGATGACGCTGCCATCGGCTTAGCCACTTCCTCCCCCTCCCACTCTTCCTTCAAATCCGCTATGTCCCCAAACAAATCTTCCATCACCGCATCCAAATCAACATCATCCTTCTTCTTCATATTCGCTCTCAACTCAACTTCCTCATTCGAACTCCCATCACTCGAACTCCCCTCACTCGCATTCCTCACCACTTTCTCCCCAATCACGTCCTGTATCGCTGCCACCGCCTTTGTCACCTCTTCCCTCTCCAACAACTCTCCCTCAAACCATGCCTTGAACCCCTTCTCTCCGATGTTCCCACTCTCACACTGCAAATGCGCCTTCATAAATTCCTTCTCATCCCCCATCACACATTTCCGACAAGACACACACAACCTCAACATCACTTTCCTCTCATGGCCCATCGTCCCCTCTTTTTCTTTTAAATGTTTCTTGAGTTCGCTACCTCTAGCAATCTTGCCACAACTGCACTTCCCCACTAGCATCTTGGCGTTACTCGCTTTCGTCATGATAATTCTGTAAAGATAGAGTAAAATTTGATAGCAAGTGTTTATAGGATACTACTTGCTGATATGTATTGAAAGACTAAGTCACCAAACATTTGATAGCAAGTCAGCAACCGTTTGGGTGTTAAGCTCTTGAATCCGTTACAGGCATTACTCAGAGGGGATCTTATCCCAGCTCCAAGGCCTCGACCCACAAATCCAACCTCGATCGGACAGAGCGTGCGTCATATCACTGTGTTGGTATCCGGGCCCCAGTTTTGACATGAAAACCGGTGGAGTTATTTACAAGAGGAAACGACCCAAGTCACAGAGACTCATAAACGACTGCTTTTTATTCAAAAACTTTAATTATTATCATTAAATATGAATTTAAATTTTTCAGTATTTTAGTACTACTCATAAAACGTTTATAAGTAGTCTGTCACCTTCAGCATAGCAAACGCTGTCGAATGTTTTTTGAATCAAGTCTAAAGGACTTGTAGAAGCAAAGTTATAGCCGTTTGAAGATTTCGGCCTACTATCATCAAATGGTCAGTCATGCTATACTGACTAACCTATAAGTCTGACACCTTAGCTGATATCAGCAATGTAAAGTCAGAAGTCCGATATCGGACCTCAAGAGAAACGACTTACCTGTAGTCAGTTTCTCAACTTAGTGAAATTCCTCTCCCGATCCCGTTCTTATATACCCTGTGAATATGCAATCGATAAGAGGGGGGGGGACGTCAGTGAAATTTCAAAATTTGATGAAAAATGTTTTGGTGACGGTCCCAGGTCGAAATTCCACACTTTGGAAAATTTTCAAATTTTTACCCATACAAAGCCACTCTGACACTTAGGATTTTTTCAGGTGAGCGAGCTCCGACCTAAAATCTTGTAACCGCTCTAACTTTTGAACGAAGACAGATAGGAACAAGCCGATTGTTTCACTGAATTTGTCTCACTCTTAGCTTTCAAACGAGCTATCGCACGACAAAATCCGTCCACTGGAAGCCAAAATCGAAGCAAGCTGTCCAGAGGGGGGGGACGTCAGTGAAATTTCAAAATTTGATGAAAAATGTTTTGGTGACGGTCCCAGGTCGAAATTCCACACTTTGGAAAATTTTCAAATTTTTACCCATACAAAGCCACTCTGACACTTAGGATTTTTTCAGGTGAGCGAGCTCCGACCTAAAATCTTGTAACCGCTCTAACTTTTGAATGAAGACAGATAGGAACAAGCCGATTGTTTCACTGAATTTGTCTCACTCTTAGCTTTCAAACGAGCTATCGCACGACAAAATCCGTCCACTGGAAGCCAAAATCGAAGCAAGCTGTGCAGAGGGGGGGGGGCCGTCAGTGAAAATTTTTTCTCTCCGATTTCGCTGGAAACATCCTTCCTAACCCAAAATTTCACGTAGATTCCGAATCTGGCCTCCGTTTTCTCATCCGATGCTTCGTTTGGGCGCTACACACCAAAACGTCCCAAATTCTAACTCTGTCGTTTTTTCGAAAAATGTTGAAAATTTTTTCTCGCCGATTGCCTTGAAACTCACTATACAGATAAAGAATTTCACGCTGATTCCAAATCTGAAATCCGTTTTCCAATCCGATGCTTCGTTTTGAAGCTAGAGCCCAAAACGTCCCAAATTCTAACTCTGTCGTTTTTCACCAATGTCCCAAAATCTTAAATGGCGTCTCACATCTAAACGAAGACAGATAGGAACAAGCCGATTCTTTCACTGAATTTGTCTCACTCTTAGCTTTCAAACGAGCTATCGCACGACAAAATCCGTCCACTGGAAGCCAAAATCGAAGCAAGCTGTCCAGAGGGGGGGGGACGTCAGCCGAAAATTTTTTCTCTCCGATTTCGCTGGAAACATCCTTCCTAACCCAAAATTTCACGTAGATTCCGAATCTGGCCTCCGTTTTCTCATCCGATGCTTCGTTTGGGCGCTACACACCAAAACGTCCCAAATTCTAACTCTGTTAAAATTTTGAAGAAAAATTTTTTCTCGCCAATTGCCTTGAAACTCACCCTACCGATGCAGAATTTTACGCTGAATCCGAATCTGGCAGCCATTTCACCATCCACGACAACCTAGACGGTCGCCCACGTCAACCTAGACGGTCGCCCTCGTCAACCTAGGCGGTCGGCCACGTCAACCTAGGCGGTCGGTCACGTCAACCCATACGAGACCAACACATCCGAGTCTCACACTCTGTCGTTGCAGAGGGGGGGGAGTCAGCGAACATGTTGTGAACCCACCTGGCCGGCACACCACGACAGACTCTGTCGTTCCAGAGGGGGGGGGGACTCAGACCCGAAGCACCACGGCGGCCGACCACGACACTCTGCCGTTCCAGAGGGGGGGGCGCCGGTCGAGTGTTTGTCACTTGCTTACTACTTGACATTGTCTAAAATTTCAATGAAAATTTGTCTATCACTGTCGTTATTCGAACCGATTGAATTGAGAATGATGCTATTGCTAAGAGCATTCGGCAGCTTTCGTGTTCTCTTTGAATCATCGGGTGACAAATCGTAGTCATTTCTCACCAATTGATCGATCGCAGTAAAATGAAGGTCAATGTCATTGCGAATTGCCAATATTTCTTCACGGATGATGTTTATCAATCTTCCCCTTATTCCTTGTTCGACATCACAATCACGCGATTGCAGGTATTTGTCAGCCGGAGCAATCAAGTCTAGCAGCTTGTGAATAACATGAGCTATGAACATGAAGCGGTACTTCTGAATCATTTTTGCTAAACCACCAGCTTGAACACATATGTTGGAGTCATTGGCTTGTGCCTCACAATGTTCCATAATGTCGACCAGGTGATGCCAATTTTGAATAATACTGTTATTGGTGGATTGATGTCCACTCCAACGGTGATCCAACAAGCGAGAAAACTTTGTTCCAGCGTACAACTCTGACACTTTTGGGCCTTGTACAAATTTGTAGATGTTGTTGCAAGTTCCGAAGAATTTTTCAACATGGGGATTTTCCGCAATGGCATGAACAATAACCAAGTGCAGCTGGTGGTTGAAACAATGGACGTACGGAATTTCCTTTCCAAGTTTCTCCTGCATTATTTTCTGGACACCTCCTTTCTTCCCTGACATGACGCTTGCGCCATCATAACATTGGGTCAACATTCGTGAGGCATCAATTCCACATCCTTCCAAGCTAGATAGCAGAACATCAGTTAATGAAATGGCATCCAACTTTTTGGTTGATGTCATATCAACTAAAGTCTCACGCACACTACCGTCCTTTACAAAGCGCACCACAACTGAGATATTCTCCACATTCTGTGCATCACGAGTACCATCTGCTTTCAGTGTGAAGAAAGGAATATCAGCGGTGTTGATATCTTTTGCAGCATGGTCAACCACAACCCTCCGGAAGATGTCGATTATTTCGTTTTGAATCATAACTGATGTGTACGACGCAACTCTCGGAATAGTTTCGTAGTACTCCTTCAACAGCTTGTCCTTGACTAAGGTGTACTCAAATAATCGGAAAAACAATCCCGACGGCTGAGAGTCATTTTCGTCGTCCAGTGACGATGCACTCGCGCATCCATCTCCCCGAAGAGGAAGCTCATTGAGGCAAATAAACTGGACAATCTCGAAGATCGACTTCACATAGTATCTATTCCTCTCAAGCTGTTTGTCGAACAATAGAGTAGACACCTGCTGGACATCTTGATCACGTCTTTGTCGCTCTTTCCATAAGGCCATTGCAGTTAAATGAAGCTTTGAGGTCTCATGCTTTGAAAAGCCTTTCATCCGATCTAGTGCATGCTGCCAATTTGAATAACCAATTGTGGTAAAGTAGGGGTCGCTATGACTGCGGTTAAAATGTCTACAGCAATAACAGAATGCCGCATTCTTGGACAGCGAATACTCCAACCACTCACGCCCTCGAAACCAGTTGGAATGAAAGTCTCGTTTTCGGCTGCCATACTGCTTCGGAAAATAAACTGTCTGTGAAGGCTGTGCTGGTTCACCATCCAACCGTCCTAGATCATCAATAATAGCGACAGCTTCACATGAAGAAGATTTCGTCGTCGATTTTTGATTCAACTGCACATCTGAAATGCAAGAAGAATAACTATAAGAATATTCATTTGACCATTTTCTCTAAAATCATTATCATTGAGTCTCTAGAAGCATTTGGTCAGTCACTATTTGAATGTGCTCCATAACCCCCCATTTCTTCGAATGAACGCCGCTCTGAAGCAAATGCCGAACTTACATGAAGTCCAATCATTCTCAAGGTCCGATAGTTTTGAGTAATTAGCCCATCGTTTCATAAAAATTCGTGTTTTGTAAAATCTGTTAATTTTTTGGGTTTACAGAAATATCAACAAAAAGATATTTTACTGAAAAGCTACAAATGCAAAGCAACATTGCTTGGCTACTCTATCTCTCGCCATGATACCTCGCATTCAATTACAGTTTTTTACTAATTTCATGAAGATTTATTTTGATTATTATCATATATTCTAATCAAATAGATATCAGGCATACATTGAGAATCCATGATCATGTGTGAACTTACTGGAAATATGGTGCATGTCTTCAGTGACCGAAGTAGACAAAGAATCGCAGACCGCAAGCTCTGCTTGCGTCGATTCAGGATTGGAGGTGCGGTCCGTGTTCGTGTCTTCAGTGACCGAAATAGGCACAGAATCGTAGGCTGCAAGCTCTGTTTGCGTCGATTCAGGAATTGAGGCGTGGCCCGTGTCTTCTTTTCTAACTTTTGAAAAATAATTCAAAAGGGTAGAACCATTTCCAGAAATCCTCCTGCGCTTCATCTCAGATTTTTGCGTCAAACTCTGAAAGACCATAAGTAGAAACTATAATGACTAATGCATGAACGCATGTCGTGCAGTAGATATTAATTTTATAGAGCATTACATGCATCCTGAGAAAATGAGAAGCAGCTCCCCTTGGAACTCGTCTCTTTATCAGTTGACCAAAAATTAGGGCTCTGCACGGTGCACCGGTGCACTGCTTTTCGCATGCACCAGTTCTTTGGACGGTACACCTAGTGTGCATGTAAGTGATTGTAGAACAATTTCTGCTAATGCATATCAAGATGCTTCATGTCGCTCAGGAAAGTAAAGTGATTTGTGATCTTCTCTATTATGTTATTGAGCGGACTGATGATCCAAGCATGTCGAAAAGTCAAGATAGAAAGCATTTTCACTCCTCAGGTTCAAAAGCACTTCGAGTTACTACACAGTGGTTGCCACGCAGGACACAGGCATGCCAATTGAGTGAGCTAGATCTACCAACTAGGTTTCTAATAAGCTACATGTAAATCTACTCGGACCAAAGAGACGCATGAATTTTTCCACAAACGCATGCTGCAGTTGATGTAGCATGGCAATTGTACATCCACCGACATGAATTGGACCTATTTGTTGAATAACCTCTTATTTGACCTTGCACTATGGTCAAATGCCGGTGCATCGGTTCTTCAAGGTGTGGAAGCACACAGCCCTACAAATCACGGTCATTCAATGGCCCTGTTCCAATAGCCTATATAGACTTAATGTACTAAAGGGGCTCGGCATTCAACAAAAATTGCAAATGTACAATATTCTGAGAACATTAGCTGAAATTGAGCCACATCTTCCACGGGAAATTACATTTGAAGATTACATGACTTTTTTGTGTAAAGATTTCTTCCAAAATGTTTCAAAAGAAACAGCGACGAACTCGAGAAATTCAATTGTCGCATTATTTTTTGCTGTCACATTTTTATTTTGTTTTTGCATAAATACTCATTCCATCTTTATGGACTCATTGATCGTTCATTGCAGCTCACTTGACATTCACCTCTGCATTAACTTTCCGATGTCATTTATTTGCTATCATTTGTAGGATGCATGCCAACAAAATGCAAATTGATCAATATTTTGGTTGAAACAATGAATGCAGACATTCAAGTTTCAGTCGTGCGTGTTTGCAGATGCATGTGTGTGTAATCTGTGTAGATATATATTGGGTCCCTATTCCTAAACTAGCTACCTCCAAGATGAGATGGAACCATCATCTCATGATCGGAGCTGCTGGCGAATTGAATGATGCATTAAACTCCCGTCTCATCCACCAGGCCGGTCCTTCTCAGATGGCTAGTCCGATCAGGGTGCCTGCTAGATTCACTGACTGTCGAAGTCGCTGCATTCAACACTACACCCAGACAGGTCATCCGAACAAGGTAGGGGCGGAAAAGTCAGACTAAATTATTGAGTGGGCCAACCTAACTAGGGGACATCCTATTGCTAATGGCCAAGTCAGTGATGCATCTAAGCCCATGAGTTTTTCTTCCTTCGACTGCTTCGTTCAGCGTTACTCTAACGCATTCCCGCCAAAGACAACCACCCAGGAGTGATTCCCGGGGCCGAGGGTTGTCACGTCGAAGTAAGTCGAATCTGCTGCCAGAAACGACGCAGCGACAGGGCTCTGGTGCCGCTGTGGAGGTTGCTCCGTACTGTAAATTGCATCACCGACTTTGAATGAGATTTCATCATTTCATTGAATTGGAAGTTCAATATTTTTCATGTTTGGGGCTACACTTACTAAAAACTTAAATCCGACTGTTTGTAGATGATGCACTTGTATGATCAGTTCAATGTACGTATCGTGAAGTCAAGTCACAAGTCGTCAGGATAATAAATTGATAACTCGAACGTTAATAAATCACCTTGGCGAACAAATGAGATGCAAGAAGCCGGTTTTAAGCATGTTGATTGGAAAATGTACAGTTATAAACATGTGCGCACGGATCAAGACTCACCTGGAACTCTGTTTGATAATGGATTAAACAGCTTCCGGGCTTCGGCTTTGCATCCCAAAATCTCCAGACGATTTATCACTCAGCAGGAAGTCCACAGCGATGCTCGCTTTATCAATTTGACTCGCCTTGCTTCAGACCATGTTCTTGATAAAAGGCGGCAAATGCATTGACCATTTCTTGTTCGGGTAATGTAAGCAAAATTGTAATATGTGCGAAACTGACAGCCCATTTAGTGCAAAAACTCACAAAGAATTATGAAGCTCAGATCCAAGCAAACGGCGCTGACAGCGCGTTTCACTTACTTCGGCTGTCATTAATGACATAATCACGATTGCCCCACGTCGTGTTTGAATGAATTCACCTAGCAGGTACAGTACACGTAGGCTAGGAATGAGAAACAAGGAGAAGGAAAGACAGGAAGATGATGGAAATTGTCAAACTTCTCATACAATCTCAAATTCTCTTGCGACTCCTTTTTGTTTACTCATGAGTGCATGACCATGAATGATTATTGCCTGCAGCCATGCTCAACAAGATTTGGGGGGGGCACAAAAGCCATCTGGGGGGGCCTGGCACCACTGGCCCCCCCTGACGCGACGGGCCTGGACGTCCTTGCTCACACACACTGCAGGCGCGTGATGCGTTACCATGACATCAGAATGCCGAGATGCTCCCATGAGAACGTTCTACTGTGGATGTAAGTACCCATGCACTTCACGTGAACGCTATGGGGCATAGCGAATCGCCCGAACCACTTTGCCCCAATAGCTATAGGTACGAAAATTGCCTCTTGCATTTAGTAAAAGCAAATTATGTTGACAATTATCGATGCCATATGAAACACCATTCCCATAGCTTTCATTTGATACAAAATTTGTCTATCTGTTGCCACTTTAAGGCTGAGAAAAAAGCGTTGTAATCTCACCATTTCTTATAACGAGCTCGAAAAAACTGAGTAAAAGTATAGTTCACACAGAACTGAAGGTGAGCGCTGTTCAACAACTATACCAGAATGAGGGGATACTTCCATGTAAACGTCCTAGTGAGTTAGATATTTGATAACTTCAGTAGTTTAAGAAATATTCAGGTGATCCTCTTTGCCCCGATGAGCCGCTATGTAAGTGTATGTGGTTAGAGTCATTACTCTGCGGCTAGAATCAGTTACAGGCCTTTTTGTTATAATTCGATTGTCTTAAACATGATTTTATGATTCATTCTAGGTTTTATTATCTTAATCAGATTTCATGAGGACTAATTTTCGTGTGCATCCCCGGCCTCAAAATCACGTCTCAACTGGTCACACTCGTCGCATCAAATATAAATGGTCCCTTAAGAAGAATCGTATAGTCACAAAAGTCAATATGCAATTGCAACATTACTCTTATTTTTTATCTACAATGTTTTTAAACCGTCGCAGGCCATCTCATCCCGTCGAGTCGTCTCAACACATCTAGCTAGCTAGCTCTACAAATGAGACCAGTTGAGACGACTGCAACTCGTTCAGACTCGCCTACAACGGAATGTGTACTGAATATTTTCAAGATCATATACTCGACCAGTTGGAAGAAGTATATATTTACTACTAATTTTTCAATTGTATTTTGAATTGATAATTATGATTTGAATGTAGCGCATCGACCGTATGGCCTACTCATTGTTTCATCTCTGATGCCTTGATATGCATTTTTAGATACATTTTGTATTTATATATAAATAATGTACATGATTTTATTTGAAATTTTTTTATCTACATATTTCATTATAAAAATATGATATAAATTCCATGTATTAATTAAATTCCATGTAAAATTTAATCTTTTATATTAATTTAATTCCATGTAAAATTTAATCTTTTATATTATTATTAACCTATGTTTACATTATATATTACATTCATGCATTATAACAATTAATTATTAATTCATAAGTGAGTGCGAGTATTATCGATTAATGAATGTTAATTCTAATATTTTCACAACTATTGTAATGATCAGTCAATAGGTTGTTGTTATAATTCCTAGATATTCAATTATTTATCAATTGAGATAGTGAATAATTCACTACATAAAGAATATGTAGATAGAAAATTTTGTAAGCAGTTGCCTGGGTTGTAGCTCATGCGCTTTACACCTGCAATATGCACATTTAGGCAAATTATTCGCTTTTGAAAGGGCGTCAGAGTGCACGAGGCATAGGCCCAAACTCCATCTTCCTCTCTCTCTCGTGCGCGCGCGCTATTCATTTTCTTGCTTTTTCTTTTCTACATGTGCAAGCTGTTTTCTAATGCTATCCTAGCTGGAATATTCGGAGTCACAATGATGATCAGTGATCACCTTATTGCAAGCCTCTGACAAGGATTTCACCTCAGTCACAATTAGGCAATACTCTTCTGCAAACACACACACCTAGAACTTCGTCGCTCGCCTGCTGACCTGAAATGAATAACCGCGACCTTCATTCCATGAGTCACATGACAGGGAGGATGCGAGCGGGAGAGCTGTGTTAAGGAGGCGTCATTCATTTGCCGGTCAAGCTTTCATCAGTCAGATGCGGTCTTAAAATTACGAATTAACAAAACATTTAACTTCGCTTCAAGTAGGCTACAGGAGATTACCAGTAGTGTCGTAGTGTCTACTTCGATCTTCGCATGTTTACATTTTTATAGCTTCCTGCTCCTACTTGAAGATCGTGATTTCCTGATCTGTATTATAATAAAAGTGCTGACTTCGTTCGGTAAATTCAAATTTAAGTAATCCTTCAATTGATATGATTCAAACTAACATAGACATAATCTTGCAATTACATGCATGCAAGCCTAATAAAATATTTTTACAATCAAAATTAGCATGCTTTTGTTAGTGGATGTTTTTTACCATTAGTAAGTTTTGTAATGTGGTTGAAATAAAAGTTTGGATCATCAATAAGATTTTAGTATGGTTGAAGCAGAAGTTTTATTTGCAAATTTGTACGAGTTTTATAGCAAATTTCTCGTATTTTAAAAAGTCCACTATTTACGGGCATATCTTTGTGGGACACCCTCGCTATATTCATATCATTTCTACGCGATATTTATGTGTCATTTCTATTATTTATTTCTCTTTACATCGAATTCGAGCAATCATGAGCAGTGTATCTGCCATAAAATAGAAGGAAAAATGTTTGAAGACTTGCGGTGTTTGGCATGCTATAGATGACAAGCTTTGATACCTGTCAGTTATATTTCCGGGACTCGTTATCAAATATCAGCCATGATGCATTACCGGTAGATCAAGTTGGAGTGGTGATAGGAAGCATGAATATAAACATGATTTAATTGCACAGAAGTAGATACTTACAATTTCTTTTTCTTGTAGCCTGGTTCAAAGAAGTGTTCATTAAAATGGGTAAGATGAACACGAAGCACGATCATTTAACCTACACTGGTCGTCTAAAACCGGGTTGAGATCCCGGAATGAGAGGAGCATTAGGAAAAAAACTGCCAGGAGAACTGCTTGGATATCTGTCACGAATGAATACATGGATGAGAGAGAGAAATTGTAGGTAAGTCCATTTTTATTCAGGGTTGGCTAAAATCATGATATTTAGAAAAAAGGTGTGAATATTGTTAGCCTACATCTTGAAATTAGTACATGAAATTCAGCTTGGTTTTACTTCTAAATTCCATCAAATTTTCCATGTATCGCTCGGTGCATGCGGTTCTTTTGCATGACCATATAATTCTTATTTATATGCAGATGTTTTAGAAAAGGTATAACGGAAAACACGAACTTTAAAACTCGTACTTTAATTGTAAAATGTTATTATATTAAAAACGGTGCTATACTTGTACCATAATCCATATTCCTATATTATATGCGAAGAAATACTGTGAGCACTGACATGACATAGTAAATATGATTCATATTATCAAGATAATAATGCTATAAATAACAACAATAATTCCAAATAGTCAAATAACACTGCTGATACTTGCTTCTTGTATTTAAAAAATCATTTATCAAGTAATTCGAGCTTATAAATAATGGCATCAGTAGCGTCTTGAAATTGTTAATCACTTAAATGTTTCCTTTTAGACCTTTCTAAATGTATTATTCATGTTGTAAATGTAATATATGAATATTAATATTAGGCCTATATTTATATTCATATAATATTTAAATGGTCATGATATTGTGAATATCATATATTAGTTAGATAATGTGTAGTTTTTGGTATATCAAAATTTGATCAAAATCTTGATCACTAACATATTTAGACGTTACGCGCTTATCTTAAATAACTACGTGCACTTTTTTGACATTTAGTCGAGCGAGAATTTTCGTTCTACTTTTTAATTTTCGTCTAGGGCCTATATGGGATTTACTGCTGGATGTATACGAAAGATGTCAACCGTTCGTTGAATTTCATGCCGTTGGAACAACGTATGCACCCCGGTGCAAATTCACCTTTTATGCGACGGCGACATCCACCGCTAAAACATCCATTGGATAATCGGTGAATGTCATACCGATGAAACAACGTATGTACCCGGGTGCAAGTTCACCTATAATCTAACGTCGACAGCCACCGTTAAAACATCCGTTGAAACAACGGAGCATTTTCCAGTGGATGATAATCAGCTGTTAGGATTTGATGCGTCTATGAGTGCGTCAGATGGTTGGAGTCCATCATTCTCTCGGCTCTGGGGCTGGGTCCGGAGAATTTGGAAGGACGTTATGCTTGGATGCATCAATAATAGCATATTGATATCTCGTCCTAACTGGTCACATAAACTCGTCCTAACACGTTTCAGAAGTCTCGTCACGTCTTGAGACGACTCGCCAGCTAACATTTTTACACCAGTTGAGACGTGTTTTTGTGAAGAGCTGAGACGTCTTCAGTCGTGATAAGTCGTCTCAATGCTGCAGGGGCATCATATAGCTAGTAGGCCTAATGATTTATGCTCTTTTTATTTCACTCTTTCAGTGTCTTGTAAATTGAGACATCTGCATGAATACATACTCTCATCGAGGCTGAGCCTTAATTACATCGTACTAGGTGCATGTGTTTGTCACCCATCGAAGTTAATTAAAAAACATTTCTCCAAGCTAATCAGTTGCTCGAAGGACTTGTAAAATACTATTCCTTCTTCTGCATTGCTATCACGAAAGCTGATTCCTTGGCAATTTCTCCAAAATTGAAGATCCCACCTTTATTGGCCTTTTACATTAATGTAGCAGCAGGAATTCATTTTAAAGTCGAAACTGCTATCATATTGGAGGTGTTATTAATAATGAGATGCAATTACTCAGCCTAATATACTCACTATGTAGACCATAGCATGACGCTATGCGAGAGTGGAAGCTTCTGCATCACCTTTTCGACAAACGTGATAGATTAACATGCGCACTGATGACCCATATTTTTCATGCCATCACTAAAACATACATAAAATTTACTACTACTTATTTCTGGTGGATAATAAGCGCGTGCTATTTTGTAAAATAGAGATCAATTCTGCGGATCCACCACACTGAAGTTGAATCTTTAAAAGCATTTCGAGGGTAAGGCGGAAGTGGTGGACCTGGACATTAGTTATACAGAAATAACATAATGCTGACCTTCTCTGTGTGTTAACAACTTTCGTTGCCGTCACTACGCTCTCAAAACTTTCTTAACGAACGTTTCGGCTGTGGCTATATTACAATTCTAATTGAGTTTTTGATTCGAATTTCCGAAAAAGTGGAACGCCTCACCCCTTCTACAGTGCCCTCAAGAAGTCGCAACTCATGTCATGAAGGTGCTTGAACATCTCTGACTCCCTTGTCATGCACAGAGAAAGATGCTCATGATCAAACTTCGACCGTGGATAGATTTGTGTATTTTTTACAGACAATCTTGTGTATAATCCCTTTAATTATAATTAAGGCAATTTTTTATGACCTAAAAAATTTTATGACTTTAGACATACGAAAATATGCTCTCCTAAAGCATAATCCACAACATAACCAAGAATCGACAAAGTGATGTTTCACGAAACATCGTGTATTAAAGAAAAACAATATATTTTCTCGAAAGAAATTTGACTCCTTACTTAAGTTATAAATAAACAAAAACACCAAATTCATCAACGAGCGCTTATGTCCCTTCTACTTCACGTTGAACATGGAACTGAGTGACAAATATGCAACATGAAGGTGCTAGCACAAAAGATCAATACAGTCACCGAGGCAGACGTAAAGTGAAGATATCTTTCTGAACACAAAGGTTGGGTGCAAACCGTTTAATTCACAATGCCTCGTAGATGGAAAATAGCTAGAAATTACGATGGCAGAAAACAATCCTAAAGCGATCCAATGCGTCATCAATAATCATCATCACAAGAACATAATTCAAGATGACGAGTGATGGCCCTGGATGGTGGCCGATTAGATCGCGGTCGACAGTGGTTTGTGCTGTGAAGCCAAATAGGAACATGCTCACGAATCCTGTCACCATTCATTGGTAATGTTGAAAACCTATCAATTCATATGTGAAAATAGGAATCTTCAGAAATATGACTAAATATGACGTAACAGACATAATATGACAAAATTACGCAAAAATATGACGTCATAAAAAAATTGTCCTAAAATTATTATAGCTGAAGGATTACAAGATAAACACAATAACATTACAAGACCTACTATAGATATCTGTTTTTATCATTTCGAAATGGTTGTTTCAGGCCTCAATATCAAATATTTGGTATTACTTTTTTCATAATCTATTGGCAAAGAAGTTGTAATCGATGAAGTTGATTTTCCACGGATTTTTCCTATCGCAGCTAGCGTTTGTTTATTACTACTTATAAATTCAACGCAAGACAAATACCGAGGATTTTGTAGATGCAAACGATACTGCGACGCTTGCACCAAATGTACGAGACAACCGAATACTAAACGTTGCTAATAGAGGAATTATCAGATGAATGTAGGCTTTATCCCTTGATCGTAAAAACACATTCATTTCTAGCGAATACACTCGAGTCCGAAACGATAAGCTCGTTAGAGACTTATATTTCGACTTTAGTAGGACTGTGTGAAAGCAAACGACAATATTTTCGACACTTTTTAAACGTAGAAATTATGCGCTTGTCTAGAAATCAAACATAGCCAAACAGTTAGCAAGGGAACCGCTTGGAAGCGAAGTTGCGATTACAGCGAACTTTTTCCTTCACTTTGAATGTTTGTGTGAGAACGTTTAAATACATTCATGCTACATGCGGTAACGTTTCATCGAAATATACTCATGAGCTTTGCTTGGATGTCTGTGCAATTGTGTGAACGCTCACAACATTGATTAAGCATTCAGATCAAGTTCGCATTTCTGAGCGTTCAGTTCCGGGCGGGCATTTCCAAAATAATATGTATGACTGGTAGTTTTCTTTCTCAAACCAAGTTTGAATTTACCGATATCCGCCTTGCCATTGAGGATTTCATGTAGTAATGCTTCGAACTGTACAAATCTCATCTCATTAGGCAAATTAAATATGTGTAAGGCCTACAGTACAACTATTGTACAAACGGAGCGACTGAGCGTTTGGTGGACCCACTGGTAAACCCTGAAGATCATTCGTGCATACTATCATTCTGTTATGATACTCAATTAGTGCTAATTAAGAAAGTTCATGTCCTACGTTTGATTCAGGCTTAAAGATTGATTCAGGCTATTGCTGTAAGATTCAGCTTTTTGCGGAGATTGAGCTGCTCCGGTCTAAAAAATATTTGACCAATTTTTAAAAAGCTAATTTTTTGCAAATTATTCTTGTGATCATACGTATACTAGCGATTTGGCACTTCAGACATTAATATATGAGTATGATACTGATTAGATATCAAAAAGAATGAGAATTTACTAACAAAGTATCAGAACGGACATTAATCTGGTTATGAAGGAAATTTTATGACCGGCATGTCAATGCAAGTCTTCACATAAAATGCTTGTAGTTTATGAATTCTCTTGCAATCTTAGCCAAAAGAAGTACATAGGTCAAACATGTCGACCTTTCAGAACTACACGTAGATTCAACGAACACTAACGTGGTTAAACGAATTACGACGTACATGTCGACGTAACTTGTTAGACCATTGGAGTGAAGTGATGACCATTGATGATTTAAGTTACAAGATTTTGGACAAACAAAACACGGCGATTGCTACTAGGATGTCTGAATCACGCAACATTAGGTTGAAAATGCCGCAATTGAACAGACGTCAAGAGCTGATTTGATGAGTTGCCCTGAGTGGACCACTGATTTGTGTCTATAAGACGTACTTTTTAACACTTGTGTTACATGCAAAGCCCTTGATACTGTTGGAAGGACGAAACGCGTTGGGCGAGTTCTGATAATTTTTAAAATATATTTACGTCGAACAAAGGGAGCGATTCGGTTTTTTCCCGCGAATATGACTAACCTCCTGTATGAACGAACCATGAAATTCACATAAAAGTTGAGATCTTATTCTTATTGGCTCAAATTTCAAGTTTGCTAAGTAGATCTAATTCATGCAGCTCCTTTCCACCTGGATAAATATGTGTTGAGTGAAGTATCCTTTCCAAATTATTAACTGCATCCTACAGTCTATAGAAATCACTGCGAAATTGAGTTATAAATGGTTAGGACTATAATACTGCTGGGTAATTTAACTTCTAATTTTTAATAAATGTGAATCGGTGCAATTCTTATAGTTGTATAAATTATGATTCACTTCTTATCTGAATAGTATTGTGCACCCATTTACATCCGTTATGTTAATTAATTATGATCATTGTCCTTGATCACGATATTTTGCTCTTTCAGTAACGGTAGATTAAGTGATATGATCAAGCTCAAGAAAATGTTCAAGTTAATGAGGCCTTGCATTAAAGTAAGGCACTACACCATCGAAGCTAATTTACTGAACATTGACTCTCCAAGGTTGTCATGACACGAAGGATTTGTGGAATGCTTTTCTTGCTATCACGATAAGTCAATTCCTTGGTAATTTCTTCAAAACAGTAACAATTTGCGTATCTCACATTTGGTCCTGGTTCACAACTCGAGTTCATTTAATAAAACCGAAACAGCATGCCGGTACACATTTGGAAATTTAATTCTTCTGGAAATTCCCCAGGTTGACGAAATACGTTGTATCATCTGAAACCTCAGACTGTACCTTTCTTTTTCAATCAAATGTATACAGAGCAAACTTTTTGTGCTAAATTTGTTGCAGGGAAAGCTATTTATCAGGCAGGCCATAAGAGAGGTATTATTTGACATTATGATCTACTATTGAAGTTTCGTGGGATCAATTTGACCCCAGGTTGACGGAAGAGGGTTAATGCTGAGTTGCTACTCTTCCTAATATACCTACTCCATAATTGAGTCCATGGTCTTCTATGTATATGGGTATTGTCCATAGAGGTCAGATATCATAAAGCTATCGAAGCCGAGTGAGGCAGCACTCATCCTTTAAGAGAAATGTTTTTATTACGCAATCACCATGTTCATTATCACTCCTGTGATCTTCTTCGACCACCTCTTGCTAGAACAAATCACTTCAGTACCGGTAGTTCCTTCATCAAATTTCATTAATAATTTCTTTTCACATTTCATAATAGGGACACTTGTTATTCCACTTGCTTAGTTATTCCATTTACTTTGTTATTCCATTTTACTTTGTGTTCTGTCTTTCTCTGCATTGTGCTCAGATTTTAGTTTGCAATTTTTTACCGAATCGTGTAATTTTATGTTTTTGGAAGATTTTGGTGATTAACGCGGGTGCAGAGTGCGTGGCAGGCGTCGACCAATATTTGGACGACGCTTTTTGCTACCTGCTTACTTATTAAGATGACCATGATGGCATCAATCTGAACCTGACAGCGGTCTAGTTCATCAATTCTATTTCTTTATCATCGAGATAACTTCTGATGCGAATGCCGTGACTTTCACAAGAAATTCCGCAGATTTGCCAAAACTTTCACCATAACTGTCACATTCACAGATGATTATGATTTGAATTTAGCTTGCTGGAGATTTTTCATGTATCCAGCTGTCTACTAAAATAGCCACAAGATAGCAAAGATAGTTAGAAAAGCTATAATTCGACCTGCAAGATTTATTTAAAAGCGAGTCGATTCTGAATTATCGCATATGCGATCCATTTGAATACAATTTTTGAGGTTTCGATGTGAATATTGCTTGATCCAATGCTTGAAAGTTGGGTTGAAATGCCTCATTTGAGTACAGCACACATGAAGGGGTTGATGCTGCCAATTGAAAACAAAATGACACACATACTTCTTAAACCCCAGCACAAATAATTCTTTCTCAGTCTCATCAAATTTAATATCAATTTACACGCACAAGCATGTGTTTACTTTTTCATGCTTCAAAAATACAATAGGCTACAAAGAGAAGTTTCCTATCCTATGTAGACGTGCCCCGATCTTGTTAACATGTCAGTGCTTTCCAAAGTTGAGGTGTTATTTCCTAATATTCTAATGAATTGTTATGATAAGACTCCATCGAGAAGATATTTCTTTGTGTGACATGATCGTTAAAACATTTCATCGGTTATTGAGAATAATAGTATAGAGACAAGACAGAATTCATACAACAGAAAACTGTATGGTTTTACAATGATCTAGATTGTATGTACCAAATTGTTGCACTGCGGAACATTGATTCGTTATAATATGGCAATTGCAAGTCTATCTACCAACAATAGAAGCGTGATTCATCTGATTGCATGGAGAGAATAATGACGGCAATGCAATTTTACTTTATTGATATGACAAAGTTTGCTGCTTAAGAGAAATCGACTGCATACTATACATATAAATGTTTGTTTCAGTATCTGATTTAAGCAATTCAGAAAGTTTTATAACAATGTTTCATGTCATCCGGAACTGGGCAAGTGCAGACATTCAAACTCCTCATTTTTCTGTCCGCGAAATTTTGCTGTTCATATGCCAGCAGATAGGTTGCTTATAATGCAAATGTGTTTGCTTTTAATTTTGGTGATATTGATATTTCCCCTCAATTGAAAATTGATGCAATTATTGTTTGGTTGCCTTGCAGCTTTGTTTAGCGTTACGCAGTAACCTGAATGCCACATGAATAATGAAAATATGTATGTAATCACATGGTATACTTACAGAAGTAGGCCATAGCTCTTGATTGATCAAATTTAAGTTCGAGATGAAGTGAATTCCATTGTTTGGTGTTAATCAGTAAGGGTCAGGTGACCTTAATAATGATGCTAAGCATGCATTTATGCAACATTTCTGTATGAACTTTTAAGATATGAGAACAATAATTGATCAAATACTGCCTCATCTCTTGATTTTTCCTCCTTTCGAGGTCGTGGCAAATCTTTGTAGACAAGTTCTCGCTGGCCGAATAGGTCAGCTGCCAACGGTTTGTGCATAGAACTAAAACACGGATTAGCAATCTGGATAGCCCAGCGTGTTTGCAAAGTGCAAAGTTGACATTTTGAATCCGAGCTCTGATAACGAGATTTGAATTAGACTATTTCATCAATTGTAGAAGTCTGTAGTTCGAATGACGATTTATCTGCATCTGAGTTGCTGATTTTTCACTATAGGGTATGTTGCACTGATGACGGCTGAAAAAGCAAGGAGCGTTTGTAGTTCCCGTCTTTATTTAAATTAATCTCGTTCTCATTTCTGCTTTGTTCCCTTTCGAGTCTCTATCTGTCTATATATGAACTTTGACATTTGAATTTAAAGATGAAGTTAACATGTATTTGAACTGTGATTAATGCGGTGAATAGCCATGTACATCTTAGCTTTATCTACTTGTTTACAATGTTCATTTATGTCTCTGCCTATTACTCACCGAAGGCTTCCTCAGGCAAAAGAAAAAAACACGTAAACCCTATTCATAGTCTGATTTGAATTCTCAAATGTGATGATTTTGAAAGCAACGTTTTGTTGAAGTGTGCGATAGACTTCCCACATTATGCTCGTGTCTCTTTAGAAATCTGAAGCGTTCATGTCGTGGACTTAGTCACGGAAATGTTATGCAGGTCACTTATTCAATCTATATACACTTATCCATTAATGTCCTGCTGTTGTCCGGTATATTTAAGAATAAAAACTCACAAGCGTCGAACGACGAGCCTCAAATGATCATGATATCTTACCACAGAATACAATTGCTGTTCATGATTTCGTTAAAAAGTTTACTGCGACATGGCGATCACGCCTACCTCTTGGATAAACTTTTATTCTGCGTCAATTAATCTATAACACCATGAGAAACATGGTCTGTCCTTTACTAATAGGTAGAATGAGAAATTTTTTTGATTATCTTTTTATGAGTTCTGATAGCTGCTACCATGCTTTTCAGATTTTCTATTGATTATGTGCTTGCTTTTCATGTCGGCAGATAACCTGGTCTATCAATTTATTCATTCATTTTACTATATCCTACCTACATAAAAGTCCGTATGTTTTTCTCGAGATGCCATTGTGTCATACTTCTACAAACGCATTATAGAAGCGCTCAAGTCTCATGCCTCCACCAGCTATCTAGAAAACAGGAAGAGCAAATGGGGTGTACTGAGCATATTCAATAACTTTTATCCTCTATATCATGGGTTTGCAACCTGCGGCCGTAGCAGAGGCAAAGTGCGGCCGTGACAATGAGAAGTAGGCCTAAATGAAAAAGAATATCATACATGCATACTGAAAATATTTCTGTAGTTCAAGGCAATCGAAAAACAATCGTCACTATAGCAGTATGCTAGTCACCTTGTAACTGTCGAACATCTTTATACCCATGCTGCTTGGAAAAATGCTCGCCCGCAGGCGCGATGAAGGCGTTCAAGCAGTTCGATAATTCATGAACAGAATAGGGAAGTTACATTCATGTGTCATCAGCTAAAAGAAACAAAAGGGACAACAAGTTTGCTCGAATTGTTCGCGCGCGAAAGCTTCAAGTCCATGGCCTGAGTAAGGATGCCTGCTAGATCACCAGCCCTGTGATGAATGAATGAATGAATTTCGCATGGCTCGTGATTCCTTTATGAATTATTACAGTAGCTTAGCAAAGTGTTTTCTCCTTCGGTTGCCCTTACAAAAACATGCTTTCAACTTTTCAAGTGCTATTAGCTTAAAATCTTTTCGGGTCAAAAATGACCGTTGGTCGTATAAGGGTTAACTTGCTAACTCATTCTTTACGAAGTAGGCCTTTATGCGATTTTCAGTGCGCCATTCATCAGGGAAAGCTAATTTGAGTGGTGGAATATAAAAAGGATTGGCTATTGACCTAGTTGTTTGCACACATAATAAGTGTGGCCGTGATTCTTTCGGCCTTCGAAATGGCGGCCAAAAAATGTAAAAGGTTGCGCACCCCTGCTCTATATAATTCTTTCTAGATCATTCTTTCCATTGGATGTTGAAACTCGAGAATATAAAGCACAATCGCGCGTCATGCAATCGTAATTTATCTCAGTGAATGTATAGCCTAGAATCAATTACCTACTTGAGTAATGCAAGCTTAATATTTTGCTAGCAGTGGCGGGAGCAGTTGATCGATTCCGCAAGATTAATCGTGCGACGGAATCAATCGCACGATTCTTGAATGACCAGGAATCGCGCGATTTTTTGTGCAATGTGACTTCACAATGAAATTTGCTTGATAATGTTACATAAGGTTTCTATTCACTCTTTCAACGTTTGAGATAATTGCAAAGTGCGGATGCTCGTACATGAGATCTTCTATAGCTAGACAGAGTTGCCGTGTGACGCGATTTTTCATTCCGATGAAATAGTAAATCTCTATGGGAGGTACCCCACACCGAAGGAATGCAGTAATTTATACAACAGCGCTAAACACATTCGCACAGGCCGGGTACACGATTTATACTACTAATCATGCATGCTGTCAAGCATATTTAATCAAGCATCAGATCCCTATTACATTATATCTCCGTATTGAAATCATATCAAAAACTTGATAACAATACCCAGTATATGTCTGATTTCCGTTTAATATGTACACTATTGGCATGCCCGGCAACAATTGCACTTCTATCTAGGCTATACATGCATATAATGCAGATTTGTTAATCATTAAGATCGTCTGCCAGTTCGCCTGTGGGCATAGAATACATGTAGAAAGTTGTCCTCAGACTTGAACAACTTAAGCACAAAATTTCCGTGGCAGCAGTGGATGGACACAAGGGCTCGTCACGACGCGTCGGAGTGGCTCGAACTTACTTAAAATATGCGATATGGCTGAAAAAGCTGAAGGACTGCACAACGGCTTTGCAGTGCGGCTGATAATCATGAAGATCATAGAGTTCCAGTTGTAGATATTTTAAGCTAGTTTGGACCATTCCTAGCTGTGATGACGAGCTCTTGCAGGGTGAAACGGAGCGTCTACAGCTGCCGAGGAATTTTTGTGCTTAAAGTAAACTGCTCAAGTCTGAAGACATTTTTCTACTAAATTTGCTAACGCTTTGCAAACGTTATAAATCTAATGGCCTGATTTAATTGACGCATAATTCCATATTTCAAAAGACTGATAGAAGAAACGGTAAATACCTACAAGCATATTCGATGAAATATGATTGATAAAGACCAGAAAAAAATAAAACTAGGAAATGAAAACATTAATAATATTCATTGTTGGTGCATGCAGCGTACTTTGCATTACTTCTATGATAGTAAATTTGCAAGAAAATAAATTGTCAAGACTTTTCATGCCTCGCCTGTGACTTATTTATATACACGCATTTTGATTCAGTATCATGCACTCCCAGATATTTAGAGAAGAGATTAAGTTTGCGTATTTGTCAAAAATGAAATTCAGAAATACAGAAGTTTAGTAAACTAACTAAAAATCAGGTCTGTGAGACAATTGTATGCAAGAGTTGACCTAACAGTAGGACAATCTCGTCGACAGCTTGTCTTGCAGAACGGTGCTGATACACGACAATTATTTCGGTGTAAGACCAACGAAAATAGAGGATGACATTCGTTTATGATATTTATCAAATACTTTTAGGAACCGGAACATGTCACGGCGTGCTGAGTGGAATTAAATCATGTTGTTATTGCAAAGAAAAAACTTGAAATACTATATAGTTTTCCTGCACGTCGAAAAGAGAATGTATGATATGTTGTACATCAATTTTACAAATAGAGTAGCGCATAAATTAATAGGTAGTTATAATTTGAGTCATGATAGACTGTAGTGTCTCATACTCTCAATTTTGATGGAAATTATCACACTGTTAAAGAAAAATGGTCTGAAAATTAAAAATAATGCAAGCTGGACTAATGGTGAACTTCTAATCACTAAATCTAAAAATATTCAGAATCGCGCGATTTTCGATTAGTAGTGCTCTGAGTCGCATGATCATGAACCGTTTTGTCTTCATGCATTATGATTTTTCCGATGATGTCACCAGCCTATACCCATAATGGTTGGAGCCGGCTGGAGCTGCGGTCGACGTAATCGGATCCGGCCAGCTGAGGTCATGATGAAATTTTCACGGTTTTCTGATCACATCAGCTACATCACAGTTTTTTCCTAAACTGAGTAGGCCCTAGAGGGCTGTCAGTTCTTTATGTCAGACTGTTTAAAGAATGCAAAGGAATCAGAACTTCTAAAAGTAGCAAGTAAAATGAATCAGAAGATTAAATTGGTCTAAATGTCAACACTTCGTCAAATTTCAGGAGTGAAATTCTAATTGACTTCTTTCTCATATAATCGTATAGCTCCACAGTTTTCTACATATCAAGAACGATGTGAAATGTAGGCCTACTTGTATCTTCAAATCATCAATTTATTTTCTAGCAACTGTCAATTTAGCAGGGAGTGTTTAGGCTTTAGACCAACACACAAATATATTTGCAATGAATGTGTAGGATAAATCAGAGAGTTCTGAATGATATTATCTTACTCTATTAATTAATTTACATGTTCATCTTCAATACTGATAAGATAATTCAAAGATGGAAAACTTGGGTCACATAAAACACTTTGGGTCATATGTTTTAGATTACTACAATTGGATGTAACTTCAGATCTGAATGATAGATCATACCATGAACTAATTAGCAGTTTGACAAAAGGGAAGTGTTTTGACATCTCAAATAAACATTTAGGATGATTCTGTTTATTGACTTTGTTGTAGAAACTGAGACGTTCAAAAGGAATGTTCTTATATATGTTTATATTTTCAATGTGCAAGATGACCGAGAGTGTTCAATCATTGCATTGACTATGTAACTAATTTTGTGCTTGCTTTCAATATAAAGGAGACTTAAATTTATTCACAGAATAATATTGCAGCGGCGCATCGTACAGGTACTATTGTGCCACTTTGCAAAGAAAAAGTGCATCAGAACTAAATTAGTACTGGGGATGAGATCGAGATAAACAAAGGTTTTGAGTGAGCGTTTGAAAGGACGAAAGGAGGGTTGGTCACTTCGGCTGGGAGATAGTTCCACACACGCACTGCGGCAGAAGGAAAGGCACGGCTGCAGGAAGGAAATGTCTTCCATCGGCGAGGGAATCCACAGAGTGTGAGTATGAGCGAATCGAAAGCTGCTCCTGCTAGGGATGCTGCGGACCGATGTGAGTTCCTCAGCAAGATAGACTGGTGCAGTACCACGGAGGCAACGGAACACCAAGACAACTAGCCGGCAGTCAATTCTCTGAGGGAAGCGAAGCCAGTCGAAGTCTCGAAGAAGTGATCACGTCCTTGCATTACAGACGAGTCTGGCGGCAGCATTCAGTACGGATTGAAGTCGTCATTGGGTGCAGATGGGGAGGCCGAACAAGATCGATGAGCAGTAGTCAAGTCGGGAATGAACCAATGAGGTGATCAGGTATATTATTGCAGGTCGAACGTTTGGTGGATCGTATCTGCCGCACTGCTGCAAAACAGCCTGTCAGACGTTTGGAGCATTTCAGCTTGTGACATTGACCGGTTTTTAGTCGAGATGAACACCGAGACTACGGAGATTAGTCCGAGGCAAGATTCACACCGAATCAATTGATATTAGAGTGGCGGGAATTAGATGTCGTTTTCGCGTTGATGAGCACCATATCAATTCTGTCTTTGCAATATTGAGTTGCAGGTTATTGGAATTCAGTCAGGAACGTAGCTTGGTGACACACTGAGACAATCGATGTTCAAGATCGGAAGAAGAGCATGGTGAACAGGACCCATGGATAATCATATCGTCTGCGTAGATATGAACATTTAGATCGTTGTTTAAGATCAGACAGGTAATGTCAGCAGTGTAGATAGTGAATAGGAGCAGGAAAGTGAATAAGAATCCTGCGGAACTCCATAGATAATGCCGTCGATGGAGGACGTTTGCTCGTCGAGGAAAACACAGCGTTTTCTGCCCGTGTTAGGTGGGATGAGATCCACTGCTAGACGGAGCCACCTAATACGAATGTTGCATTTAGACGGCGGAGAAGCAGATTAACGGTGTCGAAAGCAGACGTTGGGTCTAGAAGAGCAGCGAGGTTTAAATGTCCAGAATTGATAGAGGAAAGGATATCAGAGTTAGTCCTAAGAAGAGCAGATTCCGTTGAATGATTTGGACGGTAAGCGAATCGAGTGCGTGGCTGTATGTCGAACTTGCTCAAATGATTGTTAAGTTGACGGACGATCAGTCGTTGAAGTAGTTTGGAAAGTACCGGTAAATACGATATTGGTCGATATGAGTGAATATCGTTAGGATTGCGATCGTCTTTCTTCATAATCGGGTTGATCCTGGCTGTCTTCCAGATTGTAGGGAAATGACCATTCAAGATGTACTTGTTGAAAGGCAGCAGGATGATATCCTCGATGATATCATAGTTTTCCTTCAGCAAGGCTCTGTGGAGTAGGTCACACGAGCTTTGTTTGTTAGTTTAGGAACTGTTTACGGCGGCAGAGATGTCATCGAGATCAAAAGGGCGAAGTCAGATAATATGCATCCGATAGGAGATGGATGAATGATGCTTCCATCCAAAATTGAAATAGAGGGGTGGAAAATGTGTTGATTGTAGGGAAAAACAATATTCGAAATCGGGGTGATAGACACTCTTGATTTCTTTGAATAGAGAATTTTCACTGATGTCTGAGAATTTTCACTGAGAATTTTTCATCTGATGTTCTCCGCATTCGGTTAAGTGTAGACTATAGTTGTGTGCATTTAGCTTGCTGTGAACTCTGAATTAGACATGGGACCATTTAGATCGCACACTGTAAACCGTAGACCGACAATTATCCTACAAAATTACTGACAAAATCAGCCGACGATTGCTACCTCCAATATCCTGCGATATCCGACGATTTTATAGGTTCTCCACCGACATCGAAACAGATGCTTTGTATGCAAATTAACTAAACAAAACTGTTGAATATTGATTGATTTTTTCGGTTAGTGATTGCTTGACTTTTGGGCAAGTGTTGTATGGCAAAACCATGATTCATTTTGACATAATTTAATCAATTACCTACATTTTTGATAAGATTTAAGCTATAATTCATTGATATTCATTTTGTCGCTTTTTGTCAGATATTGTAGGTGTTCAGTGGCAATCATCCTACAAGAACTAACAATGACCGACAAAATAGATTTTGTAGGATAAATGTCTGTCAATTGTCAGTCAACGGTTTACAGTGCAGAATGTGATTATGAATGCAAATTTTTTAAAGGATAACATTAACACAGCCGTTGAAATCTATTCGAAATTTATTTACCTTAATCAGCCCTGTCGTCAAATATTGCAAGATGCAAAACAGAATTTGATGACTGCATATCAAGCCGCAGCCACTCCTCAACACGAAAATCTTTGTTTTAAGTTGTTAATCTTTGTTATCAATGTTTTAAGAATGATCAGATTGATACATCTGGGAGTGAGCGATTCGACATTCAGAATTGTCTGAAAAAAGTAGCCTACTTGACATTTTTCTCGAAGAATTATCATTGCGTTTCACAGATTTCATTGAAACTCTCTCCCTATTTGACTGAGTCTTAAATCATAAAAATAAGTCATTGGTCTGCGACTGAAATAGGCTATGTATGCAATGTACAATGAACAGATGCACGCATGTTTGTCAATGCTGTACCGCAGCAGCTGATGATAATTCTGGATACGCCACTGTCGAGGAATAAAGACATTTCATTGCCATCAGCTGTGGCCGGCCAGCAGTAGGCGAAACAATATATGGCGTAGATAGGAAAATAGCTCTTTTTGTCTTTAAACCCCTGTAACTTTTGAATCAGGTATTCGATTGACTTAATATTTGAAATACTGTTGATTCAGAACTAGAGGGTCATTTTATCTATTCATGCAATCGATGAAATCTCAAAAAGAACAAAATTCATCAAAATGGGAAATTTGCTCCTCATAGTCAAAGTTCCTTGATATTTAAGTCTTGTCCTAACTTTTGGTCACGTGATGTTCACGTTGTTCATCGTTGAATAAGAGAATGATATTTTTTAGCATAACTCGTTGACACACTATAACATTCACATGTAGAACTAGCGGGAATGCCAGATTTGAATTAATTTTTTTAGTGGGAGTCTTAATTAAATCCGCATCATGATCGGTGATAATCCGGATCTTAATGAACAACAATTTAGGTAGTCAATAAGCGGGAGAGCAGAAGATGCTTCTTTTCTGAAGTCTTAATTATGCCAGTCCGATTAGGCCTATAAACGAGGTTTGACTGTATAGGTATTTTCAAAATCAACATAAATGTAATTGTAAACTAAAATCATTTCCAAAATGCTGAAAGATGTGAACTAACAAATCAAATAATAGTAAAGTTAAATTGGCTTAACTGAGTGATCAAAAGACGTTCCTCAAACAAGAAATCTCTTGCTTAGTTACTGATTTGCTGATTACTTCAAAAAGTAAAAGTCGGCCTGTGCCGTCCTGAAACACAGGCCGGTCCGGCGACCTGTCTCTGTGTCCATCTCTGAGTCAGCACATGCATCCATGGTATGAATGAATGGAGTCTTCTGGCAGTTTTAACATTAGGAAGGCAAAAATCACCGCTACGCAGCATTCGACGAGGAATCAAGTGATACAGAGAATGCTCCTCGTTTACTTCACATTTTTTAAAAAAAATGAAGATGCACGGTCTTTCAGAACCGCAGAAAACAAAGGAAACTTGTCGCACGTGTACAGTCTCTAGTGCAAATCAGTCGGTGAATGCGATTAAGAAATCCTTACAATGATTCATTCATGATGAGCTTTGGATCATTTTAACATCGGTAGCGTGCTTCAATATTGTACTACGTTGACGGGTAGGCCTACGCTATTTGGAATTGATGTACGACATGTCATATATTCTGTGTTCCGAACTGCATGTAAAAATATATGTTTCAAGTGTTGTCCTTGCAATAACGTCATGATTAAGTTCCACTACACAGGCCGCGACATGATCTAAAGGTGTTTGATAAATGTCAAAACGCATGTCATCCTCTATTTTCGATTGTCTCACACCCAAATAATTGTCGTGTATCAGTACCATACTACAAGACAAAACGTCGACAGAATTTTTTCACTGCAATGTCAAATCTTGTACATGCTAATGGCCTCGCAGACAATGTAACGAAACCTGATTTTTAATTAATTTATTTGTGATTTATGCATTTCTGATTTTCATTTTTGACAAATTGTTTCTCTTATGAATGCCACGGATTTCATTCATTCAACATTCTCTTTCATTCCTAAAATGATCTCTGATTATGTTGTTGTCTTGTCATGTCTTTTAACCGCTATATTGTATTAAAAGGAATATTAATTTTCACTTAGTACTAAAATTTTTGATAAGTGTAAATAATGTCAGACGAAGAAGTTGTGTGTGTGTCCACCGATAAGCTTGCCTGTAGGCCTACATGATGTTAAACATGCAATCCGTGGAGGCAGGTGATAGCAATATTATAAGCAGTAGTTTATTGCAACTACTATGAAGATTCAACAGCACTGACAATAGATACAGGGCCTCAAACGACACAATGGGTGCGCTGAACAATGGCAAGTAAAGTAAATTCACCAGCCAGTAAACGTGCGCCAATTGCCAACGAGCAGTTATTACAGATTAGTTTTAATAGTTGATTAAAATTACTTTGCTGTTTGTTCGCATTTGACCCATTCGCCGTAATTAACTCTAATCATTGTTGCCCAGGGATTTTTTGAAATTTGACCCACCAACTCTCCAGCACTCGCACTGTAAATCAACGGCTCTTGCATTCTGTTAAACACTGCTTTGTTCAATCAGCCTCACTTCAGCGAGCGGCTCAGCTCTCTCCCTCCATTCATGTCTCCTTCTGGGTAAAGCGTTCAATAGCAGCGCTGCGCTTGCGTGTCGATAAGCGCGCGGCTATAGCAGTAGTGTGTGTCTGTGTGTCTGTCTCTCTCCCTCTATCTCTCTATCTCTGAGGCGTTGCGAAAGTCGTTGTCGGCGTATGCTGTGTGTGTGCAGGCTCGCACAACGTGAAAACTGCGGAGACCACTGGCGTAACTCGCTTCAAACTCGGCACATGTATCGCCCTACGCTGTATTAAGTGTGTATTAATCTTCGTCAAGAACTCTTCTTTATTGCTATACAAATTTCATCGTGTATCAACATCGCTTTCTAGTGCTATTCTGCGCGTTTGTGGAACATGCCTCGCTTCAGAAAGAACAAGAAACTTGAAAATCGTGCCTCAAAACAGCTAGAAAACTTCTTCGCCGCGGACTGTGATGAGCTCATATGGGACTCAGACGGTTACGGTTATCTTCCTGGAAGTGCTATGCGTTTTCGTCGAAATGAATATGGCCTGATCGAACTTTACGACACGAGTTCTATAGACATCGACGAATTAATACAAAATGGAGGGAACTCGTCCGATGAATCAACTGCAGATGGACGAACGTTTTGTGAATCTTGCTCTGAAATTCTCAACGGTGATTCCTACGATTCTCGAGGCCGTTTCTGCAATTCGTGTGCGCGGAATTCTCGAGATTTGGATTTATTGTGCGACACCAGAAATGACAGGACATTTCGATCGCAAATATCCGTGACAGCGAAATCGGATGGGCGAAGTGAGTCAAGTTTCGACTCAACAGAACAGTCAACGTCGATGTTCGGGCGGAAGCGAAAACTACGAATGATTGACGGAGAAACTGTACGACTTCCATCAAAACGGGAGAAAAATGATAAAGTTTGTGCTTCGGAATCCGAGGAATTTTCTTGGGAAGATTACTTAGAACGGAATAATAGCACTCCTGCCCCACAGTCTCTTTTTCCTCACGTGGAGCGCGGGTTTCCTGAGGCGAAGTTTGAACAAGGCAGCATGCTGGAAGGAATAGATCCGAACCACGAAAATCTCTACTGTGTGTTATCTGTTGCTGAAGTGATTGGACAAAGACTTCGTTTACATTTCGAAGGATATTCTGAAAAATACGATTTCTGGACGAACAGCAATTCTCCGTTTATTTTTCCTATTTCTTGGTGTGAAAAAAATGGGAAGAAGATTTGTCCCCCGCGCGGTTATTGTTTTGAAAATTTTCATTGGGATGATTACTTGTTAATGAAGAAAGCTAAAGCTGCGGATCCGCGCCTGTTCAAATCATGTAATTTCTCATGTGACCGATCACAAGCATTCAAAATAGGACGGAAGTTGGAAGCGGTTGATAAACGAAATCCTGAGATGATTTGTGTCGCGACAATTGCTGATAACATAGGCGAATTCGTTTTAATTCACTTTGATGGCTGGCATACGAGTTTCGATCAATGGGCTCATGTAGATTCACCCTTTCTCCTTCCGGTCGGACACTGCGAAGAATTTGGAAAGATGTTAGCTTTACCCTCCACATGGAGTGAAGACCGATTGGAGGAGTTCACTTGGGAACTTTATCTTCGAGAAGAAAAAGCAGAGGCTGTTCCAATTTCATCATTCAAAGACCGTCGGCCTCCATTACCTTTTCAAAAAGGCATGAAATTAGAGGCAGTTGATCGACGGTGCCCGAGGCTACTCCGAATCGCATCAGTGATCGATATCGACAATTATCATATCGTGTTCCGTTACGATGGCTGGCCGGATAAGTACAATCAAGTGGTAGAAGATGACTGTCCTGACATTTATCCTATCTCGTATTGTTCGACTACTGGTCATCCTCTGCAGGCACCTCCAGGCCTTTGTGGTGAACCATCAAATTCCAAGGGTTCCAGCGGATGTCCCACTATCGGTTGCCGGGGGATTGGACATGTGAAAGGCCCCAAGTTCACTAGTCATTCTAGTCTTTCGGGATGCCCGTATTCGGAAATGAACATGAAGAACGAACGTTTTCTCGACAGATTCGCTGAGGCTCCACCTTTAAATCCTCGTCGCCGTGGAAATGGATCTCTAACTCGAAAGAAAATAATTCGACAGCTCAGTGATCCATCGAGCAATATTAGTAGTGTTTCACAGTCTCTGTTGAACACTCAACCATCCTCATCAAAAGCGCCTACGAAAACTGGGAAGCCACGCGGTCGACCACGAAAATATAATATTTCTGAAAATATTGTGAATAGTGTGCCTTATACGGATAATGCAACTATCAAAGCGTGTGCCTCTGATGAGATAGTCAACATTCCCAGTTCGCCGAAATCTCCGCCCTTAACAGTCAGTGACACTGTAGAAAATTGCACCATCGAACTAGATTCGTCTCACACCCTTTCTTCCGCTTCCTCAAAATCTTGCTCATGGTCTAAAGCGGATATGGCAGCCGCACAGCGCTCCGTCATGGAGCCGAAATACGAGCCGTATTCGTTAGTGAAAGAGGAAAAGAGAATAATGCAACATATTCGTGATGTTTTAGAAATAGATCTCCCGGATGATATCGAGGATGTAGTGCGATGGTCTGCGCTGCGTGTTTCTACCTTTGTTAGCAGTGTATTAAACAGTACTCGATATTCTCGTCGAATAGTTCACGAAGAAATCGATGGAGATGCATTTATCAAACTCGAACAAGTCGACATGCAGCTGTGGGAAATGCCACTTGGCCATTCGACAAAGCTCACTTCAGTAATTCAGTATTTTCGATTGAAATTAAAATTTAATGACATCGAAACGACCAAACTTCAAACGTCAATGTCAAAATCAGAAAAGATGAATCTACATTTGACATCCAGAATCGAACCGAATAGAAATCGTAAATTAGAAGATTCTATATGACTAATAATGCAGTTGTTTATGCTCAGGATATTTTCTACTCTTTTAGATAAGGTCAAAATAATTCGGTTTGTGTGATAGCGATCTGAATTGGATCTTTGTTAGTAATTCATATCTTGATAATTCAGCCTATATTTCACAAGAATTTCAAAAGTAATTTTCAGTTTACAAAATTTCCCTTAGGTCTTGTTGATAGGCAAATTCACGTGATTTAGTTTTCATCAGTCAGTACCGATATAATTGATTTGTACATTTGAAATATTGTAACTTTCGTCTGAAATTTTACGATTAGATGGCGCAGTAGCCACCTTTGTAAATTTGGCAACATGAGTCTTGAGATACAAAGTGTTGTTTTTAATTATAGTAATAAGCTAGCTTACCGTAACCCGGGATCTAGTTAAAAATCGGACTATAGTTACTCAATAGTACAAGCACATAACGTACGTTTCGATTTGGTAAGCTAAGGCGAATTAACATTTTTACAAAGAAGTGGAGAGGTCTAGATAAAAAGGATGAGCCTAGTGCACTTGACCTTTTAATCCTTAATGGGCATAGAGATAACCAAAGACGCCGGCACGGGTGTTGCAGATGCAACTATAGATATAAAAATTACCGGAAAAATATAAATTACATTTTTCCGGAAAAATTACCGGGAAAATTAGAAAAATATGGAAAAATAAAAAAATTTCCTGTCAACGAAAAATATTCCATCTAAGTAAATTTGCAATATAGTGTTGATTAGGTAAATGATACGGTATCTCATTTTAGTATTCATTCCACTGGGATTTCGCCATGTCTCTTCTAGACAAACAGAGGAGCGAAACGTGTCCATTTCTATGGCTCCAATTATCTCACCTCCAATTCCATCGTGTCTCATTCATCAATAGAGACCGGGTTTCAGAGTGAATTATAGTGGCTCTTCCCTGCCGACGCACGCGCATAATTAAAATGTTGTAGGGAAGAGGCGACAAGGAGATTGGCATTGAATTTTATCTATCTTACATAACTTTTCTCGTATTGAGGATTTTTAGTTAAATGAATAGACGAAATGATCCTAATTCTCTGATTCATCCGTTTTTCATAGACGAAGTCAATCGCTTCAATAGTTCGAAAGTTGGAGCTGTTAGAGCTATATGTTTCAAATACACGAAACAGCTATCATTGCAAAAAATAAATATAGTAAGCAATTATTATTAAACATGTATTTAGGCCTATTTCATTCACTACAGTCGACCCTTATAATGCAGCACGCTCTCATTCAATATTTAGGTTTAGGCCTTGTTCTGAGAGTTTATATTTTCAGATGACATTCTCGAGAAGTACAACATTGAGGATTCATGTAGGCTACAACATTAATGAAATAGTAGGCTACACGGCGTGACGGCTCACGTTTTTATACGGTTATAAATCTTATAATTAATAAGAATGATTCATGATAATAAAAGTTGAAATATTTATACAACATTGTACAACATTTAGGGCTACTATTAAAGAAATTAAAGCAAAAACGTTTAGTTAAACTTCACAGATTAACACATTATTATGCTTTCTATTATGATAGCAAATATTTCTCTTCCTTTGAAGCTATGGCTGTCATATGCAGTCGTATGATACAAACCGCAATGTTGTTTTTCTATCTTTTTCAAATTACTAATGAAGTGATTCATCAAAATACAGAAATTGAACGGAAAAATTACAAGTGGAAAAATATTATATTTTCCATTTCATATCCTTAGATGCAACACATTCCGTAAAACCAGGTGTTGCATATGTGCCCTCTTCGTGAATTAACGAAATATTCTTTGATAAATCTGCAGTGCTATGGTCACAGTTTGCCGTTCTGCATAATCAGCATGGTGCACATAAATTTACTTTTACGTGCATTAGGAAATGACAATAGCTGCGATCGCTTTGTGAAGTGATAACAAACTACATGCATTAATTAACAAACAAATCATAGAATTATTTGATGTAGCAAGCAAATGATATTGTCCTTTCAACAACCTGCTTTTTGCAAAATGATACGCGGTGACGTGATGTTACTAATTAGCATTTACGAATGTTTTTTGAAAACTGATTAACACTTTTCCGAATATTTCATATTTGTTTACCATATATGCCTACCAAGATCCTAATTGTGATGACAATGCGGAATTTTGTAGTATGTCTTTGCATTGAACATAATTTAGACTTTCCTTGACCTTTGCAAAGCATAATATATTTATTGAAACGACTCCCTTAGAACACATGCCTTAGATTTTTATCTTATTCTGAGCGAGAGTAATTTTAAGTAAAATTGTCAAAATTTTCGATTTTTGTGCTATTGACTTTCTTCTAGCCAAGCAGCATACTCAAACTACAGCCTACAGATGATTAGAAATCCCTAGGTATAGGGGAGAGCGGGGCTTGTTGGAACAAATATTTATTTTTTTCAAAAAAATGTATGAAGATGAAATTAGCTGAACTTGAAAATGTAGTCGTAATACATTATGGGTGCGAAAATCCAGTTAGTCATATTTGCAGTACTTGAAAGTTGGCACAAATTGCTCTATTACTTCATTAAACAGGGGAACTCTAATGTTTCAACTAACCCCCATCCAGGGGTTAGTTGAAACATCGTATGGGGTTTGTTGAAACGCATCACTTGTTTTTAATTTTGAATTAATGCACATGCAGTTGCATTGCTTATGGTATTGCAGTAAAGCATTAGATAATAGGAAACTGATATCTATGTCCATTATGTGTCTTCACGTGAACATATCAAGATTTGAACTCTATGATAAAACCCAGATGGCCTATGATAAAACCCAGAGAACAACTTTGTCTTTCTCATGAGTTGAATAAAAATAGAGTTTGGACATCAACAAATTTTTTATAGAAAACAAATTTCATATCATCGCAAATCTGTGTGTATAATTGCAGATGCACAAAATGCATCAAAAGGTAGGCTTAGCATATACCTGGGCCAAGGCCTACATCGCAAAATTTACAGAAATTGAATTTAGAAAAATACGATCTTAAAAGAAAAACTCATAGAGACTGATAAGCAAGCATAAAGACAGCCAGAGTTATCCTTTCTGCGATTACGTTTTGTTAGTAGGCCCTATTCAATTGAATTCATGCGCAATCACAAATCATGGAAAGGACTAACATTTTGACGGTCACCGGTACTCATTTCGGATCATATTCAGTTAGATCGACTGAAAACAGCCATCTGTTCTGACAGCGAGAGGTGCCAGAGCACTGCTGGGGTGGTGGTAACACCATCACAATGTCTCGTCGAAAATGGCAACTCAGTTCTGGATTCTCCGGCCAACAGAATGTTGGCTTATCAGTCCACGATGATATACTCGAACGCTTCATGAATTTCGAGATGATTTCCTGTGACTTTAGTTCTACAATAACACCAATGGAATGCACAGCAAACTATCTCGAAGTGAACTTCACCAGCACAAAGCTGCCCACGCCTGGTTCAATTGTCTTTAATAATGAAACATCCACACATTCTTCTGATAAATTGCTGCATTCATCATCCACAAGTACAACTTTTGCCTTTTTTGGTTTCTCTTATGTGGGCGTTGATGTTGGTGAATCTGTAAGAATCTTGGTTCTCCCTGGCTTCCGTCCACCTTTCCTCTTTGATCCCACAGCAGGTTTATTTAGAGGTCTGATTGCCTCTGGGCTCATCACTACTCTCTGATTTTCAATTCGTGAAGTTGTCGATTCCTGAAGTGGAGAAGTAGGCCAAGTTGTCGCCTCCGTAGGATCTGGTATTTCCGTTGCAAAAGACGGCATGAAATCATCGTCATTGAATACATCTATATCCATCGGAAAAACTCCTGTCGCGCGGAATCCCGACTGAATGTTACTGGGAGTCATTGCCCGTGTGAACGCCTTTCCAGCCATTTCAGGTACATCATAAATGGTATATCGCTTTGCCTATGTGCTCTCTCATCCAAGAACTGCATGCGCTATTATAATATGATTTGAATGGGCCATAAACGCCCTCGTCAAGCGGCTGAAGTTATGTGAGCAGTAAACTTAAAGGTAAGGCTATAAGGTAACAGTAATTGATGATCTTACCGTTGAATGATGTGCGGTTCGAGTCCCACTCGGACATACTTTTGCTTACTGATGAGAACTTCTGTAAGGTTCGAGAAAGCGGAAATTAATCTTAATCTATCTTTAGACATGGACTGATTTTATTTTTTCTAACTTTTTTCTTTGCTGCAATATGATTATGTCGCAGTAGCACAACTCTATCAATATATTTGTTTACTTCTAAGACTTCCGTTTTTAGGGATTTATAAAATACAGTGTGACAATATGCCGGTGTCATTGCAAAAACAAGCCTTAAAGTATAAATCTACACGGGGCTCATTGGAACATGACATGGGGTTTGTTGGAACAATGTTTCAACTAACCCCTTCATCAATGTTTCAACTAACCCCAAGTGTGATCTATATGGGTTTGTAAGTACAACTTGCTAACATCTAAGACATAGTAAAAGCTGCTTCCTGTGTGATGCCAGTGTTCTAAATGCTACTTTTTGAGTGATTAGTGACTTCGATAATGTTTCTATTACGCCCGATAAAAACAAGTTTTTGGCAGAAAGAATATTTACTCGAAACATCGTAAAATAAACTTACTTGTCTCCTTATCAAACAATTGACAATGAACGAAAGAAATTGAAGCGAAAATGTGTAAATTAAAATGATCATTCAAATATTACTTCTGAACATTAAAGTTTTATTTCATATACTTAAATAAATGGAATGTTTCAACTAACCCCACGTTCCAACTAGCCCCGCTCTCCCCTATGTTCTATAGGGCATCCGTCTCATGTCATGATGTGCTGGAATTCTTCATCAAGTAAATAAGAATTTGAATTCCTTTGCAAATTTTTCCATGTATGCGCGTAAGCAGCATAAGAAATGCAAAATTTTAAATTCATGTTGCTTTCCCTGATCCACTGCAATTCATTCAAGACCTGTATTTGTTTAGGAGTTGCAATTGCTTTAGAAGTTTTGTAGTTGAAATTGTAAAGACGACTGGTTATTCATTTCGCACTGAAAAAGCAATTCAACAAACTCTCTTCCAGTGGATAGTTGCAAGTCATTTCCATGCAGAGAGAGAAGGTCTTGCTTAACATAAGATCTGCATGTATTTGAATAGAATTTGACTTTTCATTTGTATTGCACTAAAAGGGCACCATGTCGTGCAGTAAATTTACAGAACTTAACTTGCTATTTTGCAAGGCTGGCTAAAATTGGCAACAAGATGATTTTTACTCATTTGATTACCGCATCCTACTCATGTATTTGCACATACCGGTAGGACTAATGGTTGTTGTCCGATGAGCACAAAATAGTTATCAATCCAAAATTAATAGGTTTTTGTGTTGGGGATTTATAGAGAAAACCTAATGAGCTTGAAACAAGAAATACTAGGCATGGGGTGGAATGATGGGACTCCAAAGTGTCCTCCTCTAGATCGTTGCAACAACTGCCCTATAGAGTCGTGCCGGCGTCCCTGGAGATATTTGTTCTACGACTTCCTAAAATAAAGAGAATACGAAGGCCGTAGCTTGTTTACATGAAAAGTGATATTTCTTATTAGAAAATCATTGAGTAGCGGCAATAAGTCGTCTATACTAAACAACTATCTTATAACTAGAATGAGCACTATGACGTCGATAATTTTTAATTTTCATCTCCCGTAAGTGCATAAACACCGAGGCAAAGCAAATTTATGCCCCCTATACAGCAATGTAGATGCATAAAGTAATGTCAGTATATAGACTTGCAAATGCAGCCTATAGGCCTGCATGGGAACTGAAAATAGATGGAAAATAACAGTGGAATATAGTCACAGAATTAGTTGTTCAATGTAGAAAATTATAGAAGTTCTTCTTGAGGTCCGCTGTAGGCATATATGCTATAGGTTTGAGAATGTGAGGGGCAGCGAATCCAGTCGCCGATCACTTGCTTGGAAAAATCGCATTGTGGTCGGAATCGCATCTCCTCTTTCTTTTGGTTACTAATTTTCTCCGCTATGGGATCAACATTGAATGCTGTCGCAAAAGATGCGGGTCGAAATGTCCTCAAACGGACACAATCAGTATGAAAGGGTTAAAAGAGCCACTTCAAAATAATCAGTGACTCGATGGGTGCAAAATGCTTTCTTTTGAATTGCTATCATGGTAGTCAATTCCTTCATGATCTCCAAAACAGTAAAGAAAATGCACCCTTAACGTGTGGTGCTATAAGTAACAAAAAGAGTTCTTTTAATGAAATCGAAACTGTTGCCACATTGGCGATATGATTAATATAATGTTGTTACTCTCCTAAAATACAGGCCAACTTTGTCTATAATTACCATGCACCTATTAAGCCAATCGTCATTTTTCAACGCTCAAAAAAGATGATTCAAATTAATAACGTGACATTTAAGAAGTGCAAATACATAAAGTAAGTAAGAAATAAGAAGAGTAACAGAAATGCAGGCCAGGCGAGTCAGTAATCGGACATCAATAATATTTAATTCGGTATACCGCAAGGCTTATTGTAGCCTTTTCCATGTATTTCAATGACTTAAACTATACTCCATGACGTTGTCCTGAGACATGCACAGCATGTGATATGAATATAATTTGTCCCTCATGCATCATGAATCACCATGCTTACAGGTTAGTAGACATGCATAGTGAATAATGAAATTTTCACAGCAGGGTTGTAACCAATCCGGTTTTAATCGGACCAACCCAACCGACAACAGGTGTGGAAAACCTCGACCCACTTTTCTTGTGTCATGTTTTTATTCAATTGCAGGTGCATGAATCAAATTTACATCCTTTTCTGACGAATCCTTCATGCATTATCATCTCTAAGTAATCTGGAGTAGAATGCATGGCATCCCAAATACCTGTTTAATATAGCCTATTCAACTATTGCCGGTATATAATTATAGTAGGCTTTCCATCAATTGGGAGAAGGAACATGGGAATGCAATGCACTATCCATGTCAACTACATAAGAAAACTAACATGGACTTTTTTGAGCGCAACTAAGGTTTCGATGCTCGCAGATATTAAAGATCGATCTGAAATAGCATTGTATTGGATTTCCGGATTCACAGCAGCAGACGTCTTGACTGATCGAAAAACAAGACAAAATTTTTATACACTTGTCTTAAGGATGACAAACACATAATCTACAGGCCCCCTACTATAGTCACTGGAACTCTCTGAATGTCGTAGTTGACGTCGACACAAACATAACCAAACGACCTATCAATTTTAAGTTATCGGTCTATCTATTTTCTTTTCAACATGAAACACAGACCGATGCAGACGATAATGATACTTACATCAGGACACTATGCAATAGTCATTTCATTATGCGACCCTGATGTATATAGGTACAGTGTAAAGGGGAAATCACTCGGAGGTTTACACTTTTCAGTTTTGTACGAACTAACTATACCTTTGAACAAATTTTCACTCTTTTTTAAATGTGTATAATCATTTTTCAAGAATCTTAAATTTTTTTTGATAATCCTCGACCGGTTTTTCAGCCGGTTGACAAAACTTCAATCCAACTCAACCGGCAAATCCCTGCTTGCTTCACAGTCAAAAGGTAGCCCTTTCTTGATTATTCTAATGAACATCAATCGGCCTGCATAGGCAAAGTAATCACAGTTTGTGTGGTTCGGGAATATAGTCTTATCCGGTAGAGGCGTCTGATGGTTGCTGAAGTGGGGAATAATTCAATACCAATTCTTGAAATAGTAGTGTCAATTATTATTTTTCCTTGAAACCTGCAGGAGGTGAATAAGGATCATGGGTTAAAGCGCACTTTTGTCCAATCAAAATACATTGATAAAAATTATTAAAACATGGCTTTCATAAGAGTGCATTACAAATTTGAGGGTGCTTCTTTCATCAGAAATTGCAGTGAGAAAAGGCTGATCCATCAGTAGAGAATTAAGACAAAAATGTTAGAAAACATATTAGTTTGAAAAGAGCTCAGTTTTTATCATGTTATTTCATTCAGCATTCTCTCCAGGTATAGCCAGTTAGTTTTAGTTTTACGTTAATTAAATATTGATGCTTGTTTGCATTGTCTGTGTTGTGACAAGCTCACACTGTTATACTCGTTCTGTAAGACCTGCATATAATAAAATCGAAATTTTATTTATTGGCTCGATGTAATAGTTGACCGAGGCTTGTCAAGTCAGTAATAAGGCCCGGATTTTGCTGTTATGGAAACTCTTCGCATGCTTCTGCTGCACTTCAAAGCATAGAATTGTTGCTCTTTGCTTGTAGACCCATACTTGATTCATCATTATTTTCTACATTAGCCTGTGTGATAACAAGACTGCTTCACGTATAGGCTAAGCCTAATCAAAATCTTACTAACCACACCAGAGTCATTGCCAAATTGGCATTGAATGTCATTGAATATGGCATGAAGCTTGCTTCTATTTTTAAAATTATACTGAAATGCAGTCAAATTTCAAAAGTGTGTCTACTTGGCTTTGTCATTATCGGATAATAAGAGCAATTTTGAGTTGATGCAATGTTTGTGTATGCTATATAAGCCTTGACAGATTCAGCCAGGGATGGGGAGTCCTATCATTTTGATAGGACTCCGATCCGGGGTTGATAGGACTCCGACTACAGATGGCAAGTACATCTAGCTTGGTTTCTTTTTTAAAAAAACTGCTAACCTACATCATAGATCATTGTAGGCTTACCTGAACCTATCTTTAGTGATCATTGCTGTATCAATTGTTATCAAATGTCGCTCTAAGTCGGATGCATGCGACTCGGATCCTCCCATTTTGTTGATGTGTGCTCCATACGGTTTTTCTCCAGTCTCTACCAGGCAGGAAAATCCCCAATTATGCACGAGGATAGATCATTTGTTTGTATTTTATTTCGGGTCTAGGTATAGGCAGGAGTCCGGAGTCCTATCATTGGATAGGACTCCGATCCAGCAAAAGTGATGGGGCTTCGGGACTCCGACTCCGCATCCCTGGATTCATCCAATTTAAAAGTGGACTTTGTTACCAAACTAATTGGCGTAAAGCCCAGTTGTAGAGTTTTGAATTTTGACTGCTAATTGAGTGCAAACTCAAGGCAGTCTTCCAACTTAAATTTGATATTCCTAAATACAGAATTTTGACATTTCAAGGATAACCATTCACCTCTTTATACATTAGATGGATCTTATTAAACTCCAACAAGCAGCAATTCGATATGCGTGTAGATATGCGAATCCGATCAGAAGAACGACATGATTCGGAATGAATTCTGATGGTGACATTTATCGGTCCGGAAGTCCGACTTGTTATCATCCAAAATTGAAAAGTTTAAGTCTCCAAGGTCCATTCACACCGGACGCGACACCTCCTCACGCGTCAGGATTTTCGTTCGGAACCTTAATAAACCTATGGGGATGTTCACTAAGAGACGCGCGGGCCGCGCCGCGTCCGGTGTGAACAGCTCATAGGTTTATTAAAGTTCTGAAGAAACAGTCTGGACCCGTGAGGACGCGCCCCTTCCGTGAATGGACTTTTAGTGTAGCTTACAGGCCTATATATTTCGAACCGGTTTCTGTGCGATTATTGTATCAGCCTATGGTATCAGCTTAGCGCATCAAATCTGTATTATGTTTAAACAGAGCACTATTGAAACCAGAATTGGATATTATTTTTGCATTTTATTTGAGTGTAATTGAGTGTAATCTTAAAAGTGTAAATGTTATCAAATATACATGCAAAATTGCAAAGTTTTCCAACATTTTCCAGATCTTGTAAATTCCTCTCTACCAATCAGAAAGCTGAAAATTAATATATTATCTTCACAGTTAGAATATAGCGACTAGGTCATTGTATTGTATAGTTTATAGAAAACATTTCAGCTGTTTCTCAAGGATGTATGCAGCAAACGCGTGCAACTTCTTAGATTTTTGCAGCATCTGCATAGATAAATGAACAAAAATATATTTCCAGAGAGACTGAGATATTCAGTTCTAATCACAATCTGAAAGCAATGGCTTCGAATAGACTGAGGCTCATTCCTGTGAATAATGAGCATGGCTTACGGCCCAGTATTCATCTCAGCTATTTTCGGTTCAAAATTCCCAATGTGTTGACTTTCCAGCGATATTCAATTAATCTCCTTCGACGAATAGCAACAAGAACTGGTACTTGCAGTCTATATGATGTCTATATCCTGTAGGTCATCTCTTCCCTTAAAGTCTATATTATACGGTACAAATACTGAATTCTGAATTGAAATCTTACCCTATTAAAACGTAATTTTTTCAAAGGCATATCTAATGTAGAACATCAGAACTTTTGAATTCCAAAAGCAATTCGGATTGGAATTTTGTTTGTTTTCGATCAGATTGGATTGCACACGTTCTGTTTTCCGATCAATCACACATCTCTAATCCACAAAGTTAAGCTCCTTACTGATTGATGTCAATGTTGTATGAACTAGGGCTGTACACTAGTTGATTGTCACACTGACTGGTCGGCTTCAATTTAGAATGACGTATGCATTTCATGACGTATGCCGATTTCTTCGATTTCTTTGTTATTCTACTTTGGGATTGTCGGGTGGCGTCATGATTTCCTCACTGCTGTTAATCATTCTTTTACGGCTGAAAACACGCTGACCATATTCTTCGAGCTCCTGGCCACAATGGAAATAAATTTTTACAAAGCATGAAAACGCATGAATAACCTAAGTCACTTTCTTCATGTACAATTAATTTATCATGATTGATTTACAATTTAAAGTTAAATTAATTGAATGAAATATTAGACCTAAATAGATATGTGCATCTGTCTCGAAAATAACTTCGGTACAGGTATACTCCGTGACAAATGCGCCGAAATCGGAAGTTTCTGGTAAAGCGAAACAACTGGTCCCAAATCATCTGATTACGGTGCAACCGACACTATCAGAACTGACAATTTTTCTGAAAATTCTATGCATAATTATTTTCAGCTAAAGCCCATGCCGGCGTTGAACTGTATGATTTGGAACTTCGAGCTTTAGATTCTTTTGACTTTATTTAGTATCTTTATCAATGATTTTATTGATGCTTTTAATGATAGCAACAACAAGATCAAGATTGATTCCGCAAGATCATTTGATTTGGAAAATTCAACTCTTATATACACGTATGTGGATGATATTCTGTTAATGAGCGAAATGAAATAATGAAATTGACATAATTACAAATACTGTAAAGAAAATGGTCTCAGCATTTATTACATGTATGACAAAGCTGAAATTATGACTAAAATCTTAATTCAAAAATTGATAAATTAGATGTCCATCTTAGCGGTATAAAGACATCCATTGAAGTTGTTGATAAATATAAGTATTTAGGAATGTGGATGTCAAAAAAAGCATCATTTAGAGCAATTAAGGACTTCAGGTCAGCAAGCTGCTTATCTCACAGCTAAACAGTTTGCCAAGTCACTGGAGAAATTTTAAAATTTGATGTGCTTGGACTGTCTAAAATGAGATGCTGTGCTGAATTCTGTTTCTCTAATAATCTAAAAAGCTGGTGAAATTACTGTCCAATTTGGAATACATCCTATCCGATGGACTGTCATTTTCATAAAGCAGCAATATTCAATTGGATAAAAATAATCACGACTAATGAACAAAGTTTGATAAATGTTGTATATCATAAGTTATATTGAGCCACAATTTCAAATAAATATCATAGTAGGTATACATGGTGCTGGCGAATGAAGCAGCTACTCACAACACTAAATCTAACAAAATAATGGGATGAACAGTTGGCAGCTGATGCAAAGTCATATTTAAAAGTTGCAAAAATGCGGTTAACTCATAAAGTTGTTAGAGATAACTGGATTTCCACTGCGAAAGATAGTCATTCTGGTTTAAGTTATCTACAATGTAGAATTGTGCCGGTTTGAGAACAATATGAAAACATATCTGGACCTTGATATCGACTGCGGCGCTGTCAATATCATCATGGAATTTAAAACAAAAAGTCATAAATCAGATGTTGTTACATGAAGTTATAATAATAGACTGAAGTATGAAGATGAATTAAATGTTCCGATTGAATGTTCCGCGAATAAGAAAATACGACAAGAAATATCACCAGTTTTATATTATTGCGACAGTATAACTGAGTTTCATGAATTAATGAATAATGACTCCAAAAATATAAAACCCACCACTAAGTTTCTTTAGAAAGCAAACAACATCCGCTTGATTTCCAAAGAGGATAACTAATAAATATCCAAAGAAGGGATCAAAAGTTCATTCCCCTTTGTTTTGACCGCACGCACTCTTTCAACTTCATGAATGTGTTTCAGTGTGTTGAATATGTTACTATTGAATGTTCTTCAATTGTTCTCCAAAAATTTTGGAAATAAACTTTTATTGACTTATTGACATTTCAAATTGAATATCAAGCTTAGAGTTAATACCGGTCACAAGGAAGCCGGTATTTCATTCCATGCACCGGTGACATACATTTTGCTACATACATGAAAGCTTTTAGACAAAGTTCTGAGATTGGCTTTCATATGCTGCTCGAAAGCACAGTAATTAATTTTTTAATTTCATCTTAAGTCTGTGATCAAAGCTTGGAAAATTCAAATAATTTATTTGGGATGAATTTGTTTTTGCAATTTTGAGTTTCTTCTTAATGATCGATTGTATTGCAAGCTGGAAACAGGAGTCTAAAGTTTTCTTTGATAAAATCAAGTCTAAAACTTAAAATTAACATCGCTTGTTGAAAATGAACAACGTCTTGATCTGATTGCAAGAAATGCTAGAATAACTGAAGACTCAAGTCAACGACAATTGAAAGGTTGTAATGCGAGCAATTCTCAAATAGAGAGGACTCACACTAAATCTATGATAAGCTCATGTGCATGCACAATAGCATGTACATTCCTTACGCAAACTCGAAGTAGTTGCTTTCCAGCAGGAAAATGAACTGCGTAATGCTATTGTAACAAACCTTTACATTAGACCCTACAGTGCAGCGGAGCAGCCATTGTCAGATGTTAATTTTCACATACTTGAATTTTGTCAGTTCATGCAAACAAACTACAAGCAAATCCATTTTTTTCCTGTCTTTGCTTTACTGATATGATTGATGAGGCTATATAATTACAACAAAAGTACATACGGGCTTACATGCTGGCCTAACACTCTGGTTAGTAAGTTCATCATAGATTCATTTCAGAATCTTTTCTATGTGAGATTCAGTTGAATAATTTCTTTTGCGTCATAAACATTAGGTCTTCTTTTTCAATGCTTCAGCCGGAGCTGGAACCTGTTACCGGTGCACCAGTACATGTTGGTCAGACTTCTGCACCGGTTTGACAGGTTTTGAATTTATGCTTAAATTCTTCTTTTAACACAGACCTATGCTACGTTTTCTGGGAAGAGCACAACCCAAAAATGAAAGATACACATGTTAGCTTGTAGATTCTCAACAATCATTGACAACACCGTGCAAAAAATGCTAGGCTTCCATCAATGCAATGTTATGTAGTGATAATGTGCTTTAGGAAGTGTCATAAATTCTTCTTGATTTATGGAGTTGAACTACATCGATAATTTTACTTTTTGTTCTGATTGTCATATAAATAACAATAGGGTGTAATTATTTAAGATGAGATTCCATTCAAAATTAAGTTCGCATAAATTGTAACCACATCCAAAAATTTAAAACGTGCTATAAAATGAAGCAGTTTATCAAACTGCCCTGTGTCTTATGATAAAATCCACAATTTTTTGCTGTTTATCTGGTTTCTGCTTTATTTGAAACTTTTGTATTGACGTGCTGGTTAAAAAAGATAATTCTAAAGATAATTTTAAATAATATCTAAATTCTAAAAGATAATTTTAAATAATATCACCAAAAATTAGCAAAACATATAAATTCAATCACAATGAGCAACTGTTTATCATGGAAGTTTTTAATAAGCTGGCATTGGCTAACGGTCAAAAATATGCACCGCCTCCAACTCCGGTTTCAGCAACATTTCTCAATTATCTAGTTAGGACCATCCTTAGCATAGATAAAGCATGTAGTAGGTAGAGCGTTTCTGTGGTCCAAAAACTATTTGTTTAGTTTTTAAAAAGCTAAATTTCTGCAAATTTATATACTACCGACATGAAGCTACAATATAAGCAGTATAAAACAAGTTGGATATCAAAATGAATGAATATTTGCTAATAGGCATCTTAACTAATCGGAAATTATGCTGATGATCAGGGAAATTTCATGAACACATTATAATGGAAGTCTTCAAGGAAAAGTTGAGATCCCTTTGTGCTTCTTGAGATGTCATCTGCAATCCTTTTAATTCAATTTTCATCGGTGTAATTTTATGATTTACAAGGTGTCATTTCTTGCAACTGCACATAGCAATGCGGATTCATTTGCGTCTTTCAAAGTTAATTATGGTCATCTTATTTGTTTACGATGTTTTGCTCTTTTAGTAGTAGGTAGCTTAAGGATCACGCTTAGGAAAATAGTCTTATTACAATAAAGCGGCCATAATCGAATTGTTAATTTAACAAACTATATTGCCTCTCCAAGTTATCAAGACATGCTGCTCTGATGAATACTACTCTTTATTCTGCATCGCTATCATGATCAGTCAAATTCGTGCAAAATTTTGCATATCTCACAGGTGGTACCGGGTCTCGACTCATGTTCATTTAATGAAATCAAAACTGCATGCACAAAGAGGACTTAATAAATGGTGAGTTGCTACTCTACCTAATATGCTTACTCTATAATCATCGTCAGCAAGTGATGTTCATAATTCACTCTACGTATTAGACACTCAGTACCTATTTTCCTAACACATTTTTTGAATTCTTTGAATTCTTGTTTCCAAGTTGCAATTAAACAGCATTCTTGAAGACTTGAAAAAGATTGAAAAAATCAGTAATGATGCCATTATTTAACTTTTCATTTATGTCTGAGAGCAATGCTTTTTCTGAGAAGCTACAAGTCATTTCTGTAGCTTTATTGGTTCACAAAAGTCTCATCTGAGAACAGCAAGTTGTGACAAAAATAAAAGATACCGCCGTGATGACAAGTTAAAAACATGAAGGGGTCACCTTACATACAATTGTATGCAAAGAAGCATACATGCGAACACTTAGCAGAGGATCACTGTGATTGTAGACCTGTTTCTCTTAGCTAAACACTAGCTTTGCACCAAAAATATAACAGACAAGTTCGCATTTGAAAAGAGCCTAAATTGACCCACTCGGATACGGCGAGTTTCGGTTATGCTTACTAATCAATCAAATTTTTCAGTCCCAAAATTCACTAATTATATGATAGTAATAGGTTGCAATGATTGTACCACAACACATTCATTAGTTAATGGTACTCTAATGTGCAAAGTCGAATTAGCGGATTTTGGAATAAGCTTATTTCACGTCTTGCTATGGTTTGGGCAGAGAGTGAACCGGTCTAATGTTTAAGCTGGACCAAGTTTTCAGCAACATTTTGACGGTTTCCAAATTATACACAAATTGATTCTTAAGATATAGAAACTCAATAAAAGATTATCAGGGGATTTCAGACAGCTCAAGAGCGTTCAACGTACATACTTAGAAGAACAAAAATTATAAAATAATAGTGAAGACCCTTTGCTCTTGGTATTGAATTGATAGACCTATTCCAAACATTTTTCTCTTGAAGCTCATCAAGCCACGTCATGGAAAGAAGGGAAGCATAGAACTTGCAAAATAGGAGATGAAAAATTCAAATATTCTGATGAGGTAAATAGAGGTACATGTACAAAAAATGATAAATGTTAAATAAAAGATAGGCCTATAATGAGATCTAGGAAGAACAAGCAGCTGTCTCTCATCTCTGATGATAGATAGTTTTGATGCTGATGAAATGCTACCATTGAATTTGAGGGTCTTTCTTAGCTGCTTATATACAAAATCCAAACTCAGTTTTGTTTGTTTTATTTATTTCGGTGATGTCTATGGGAAATTAAACTGGTGATTTTGTTTTGTTAATTATACATTAAACTGAATGTTACTGTTTTGTGTATTCAAGAGTACTTTCTTGAAAATATGCAAGTACGAAGTAATTTATTTGTCTAAATATCATTTGAAAACATTGTAAGTAGAATTGCAATTATTTTGTAAGTATTCCCAGTCAATGCAAGAGAGGGTGGAGTTTATTGTTCAAATCTGTATTGATGTATTTCTTCTAACGTGCAATATTCATTTCTTATGCTAAGTGTGCTCCTCAATGAGTTGCGCTATATATATATATTTATATATTATAGTCCTACCAGTAATACCAGTCCTTGATATATATATATATATATACATATATATATATATATATATATATATATATATATATATATATATATATATATATATATATATATATATATATATAATCTTACGCCGACATGTTTCTGTCAGCAGTTTGGCTTTTCAAGGCGGTAAGTGATTTAAATTTATTGCTACAAAAATTATAAAATATAATTAATATAATATAAAAATTATAAAATTTGATTTCATAAATGAAATCAAATCTTTTGAAAGTTTTGCCAATTGACAATTCCAATCTTGTATGAGACAAGCAAAGTCTTTGCTATCCATACTACGTAAAAATAAGCCAATTCAAATAAAAGGAGTAGCAAAATGTGACCAAAATCGTTGCAAATGCTGTAATCACATCGAGGTAGGAGAAACGACTTCTTTCAGAACTAAGGAGTTTCGCATTAGGTCTAACCTAACTTTCAGTTCTTATAGCCTCATCTATAAATCAAATTGTCTAGGTTGTAATGATTATTATATCGGCCAGTCAGGTGATAACCTTCGCCATAGAGTTACTGTTCATCGACAACAGATTCAGGAATCTAAATACTCTTACCTACCTGTCAGCTAGCACGTAAGAAACTGTGCAGCTAACATGGAAATCAAATTTTCTATCCCACCATTCTATAAAATGTCTTTGGGGTCCACAAGAAGAGATCGTGAACATAAAGAGGCCATGTTCATTAAGATCTATGAATCACCCCTCAATGCCATATAAAAGAATCTATGATTTCTCCTAAAAATCAAGATATTTCGTTTATGAAATCAGATTTCTGTTAGAAATTACCGCAAAATTATAATCTCTTTGATAATAACCAATTTTCTAATAACCGCCTTGAGAAGCCAGACTACTGGCAGAAACATGTCGCGTGAGATCGGTAGTTTTCATTCTTGATATTCACTTACATTTGCTTTGATTTTTTATTTATATATATGCATAGAAATTAAGAAGCAGTTGCTTTTCATTTTTTCTCTTAATTTTTCATTATGAGACCAAACAACACACCATAATATGACATGTTTCCCGATGTATTTAAATGACGTACTCAGCTTTCAGAACTTACATGAAATCAGATGTTGTAACATTTCAAGTATAATTGATTTCTGCACGACGGAAACATTCGCGGAATGCACATCTTGTGCATTAGATCTAACTAGCGTGAACAGTGTGATATAATCAGTATATTAAATAGTAGTGTATAATCAGTTTTATTAGCAATGTTAGGGTGAATACCACTGCGCATTGAACAAAGTTGTTGGACAAATGAACAAATGCAAATAGGCCTGCACTCGACGAAAAGGTGCACCATCAATAAATAAGTTTCAGATTCATTAGATTTTTTCATTAGATACAAAATCAATCACATGGAATGGAGCGCATTGGTTGCTCTGCTGGACGTTAGCCATGCTTTTCTAACTGTGTTGTATGTAACATTTTCTATCTGGTCTCTTCGTAGAGGTGACTGAGATTGCTTCAGTTGCCACTTTTGTGATAATAATATGATCGTGAGAAGGTCTTCAGATGTAGTGAAAATTGTAGACAGACAGCCTTTTTAGCAAGAGCATCGATTCTTTGGAAAAGCTGATTATGGAAACTCCTTCCAAGGCTCCGAGAAAATGTGTGGATGATCACAAGGCGCAGAGACTTTCGGTTGTCAAGAGGGCACCGCAAATATCGTTGCAGCTTTCGAAGATGATTCCATCAAGAAGGGTTGATTGAAGTCGAATTTCTCTGTTTCCCGAAAGCAATGTACTCAAGGAAGGGTTATCAATCATTTGAAATATGCAGTTTTACAATAAGGTATTTGAAACCTTAAGTTATACGTAATCGACCTCAATTTTATCTTTTGATGATTAAAGATTTAACATACAGGATCATATATTTCATCTTCAATATCAGTTTTCGTGATCAGACAACATTCTCAATGGGAGTGTCAACCTCACGAACTCTTACTTGATTGACGCGAAACCGAGGCAATTACCTTTGACAATTGGTTGTTCTGTGGTCTCATCTTACCTTACGATTGGATAAGTTGCCAGGTAATGGCGGAAGCAGTCAATGTAGAACGGCACAAGGGCATTTTGTTGTACAAAGTACTTCCAATCAAGACACAGCTATGAAATCGAATACGGATGCACCAATATGATGGAACAGGGTGAACTCCAGACATCAAAACTAAATAATCGTTTGATTGATAGGGATAAACCTACTCCCTTTTCTCCAAAAAGCCTAGACTTCCACTGTTGGACTTCCGGGTATGGAGCCAGACAAGAAATGGTGTTTAATATACACCGCAAAAAACTCAAAAACCCAAAAAACTTTTGCATGAATTGAAACGAGGATTAACATTATTAATTGGACAACATAAACACAGATTAAAGTTAAAGTTTAATTAATCATCGTGCTTAAAAGCACTTTGTCGTGCGCCGTGAGTTTGCACACTCTGTGATATATAAGTCACATGGAACTCGTTTTAGTAAAGGTATTCAGTGGAGTTCGACTTTTGGTTCTTTAAACATTGTAAAAACCTATGTAATGTTGCATAACAACAACTTGTAAAAATCCGCAAGAATATCGAGAACACCATGTATAACGTTTTGATGACTTAATCGTAATACTTGAGGGATTGGCGTGCAATTGAAGACAGATGAAAGAGACTGACATTGCCAAAGTTATTTTTTTCCAATTGAAAATGAAGTAAGGCATACTTTTGTGTGATTGACATTGCAAATTAACCGCTAGGATTTGGGAATTGTTATACATGATTTTGTAAAAATCAATGATTTGATATTTCACATTTGTACCTTAATGACTTTCTGCGACTTTTTACTCAACAAGAATCGAGGTTGCTTTTATTGAAATTTCAGGTATTTAGCAATATGGCTAATTCAACAATAATACCTAAGCCTGAATGTTCCCAAGCTTTGTGTGTTCTTTATATAGATATGTAACATAAAATGCATGATTAACCTGCTCGCCGGTAGGCAGTTTTAACCGTTTGAAACCCTGACAAATGTCATGAACAAAATCAAGTACACATTACAAAGCCATTTGTTTAAAGGTCACGAAGGATCGCTGCTATATTGCATAAGTGTTAAGACAAAATTATGCTGTACATGCTTTATATGTATAAAATGTTTCGTATAAACGTTTCGTTTAGCCTAATTACGGTTCAACTAATCTTTGTCCTAAATTTGTGTTGCGCAATAAGGATTAAAGAGTATCGGTTCGCCTAACTGAGGAGCATCGTTTCGCCTAAGTAAACCAAAATTGCTAAATCATCAGTATCAGTTAGTGCTGGAGGATACCTATGATGATTACAATGACTTTGCAGTGCTTCTCAGGACCTATTGTGAAATTTCTTGATGTCGTGTTCGCTCGATTATCGCCTGTCGATTGTGAATGATTTTTAGAATAAAACTCTTCATTCATTATTCAGAGAGCATCGATATGAGTGAGGCGGCGGAGCACATCAAATCCAAGACTGGTGGTCAAATTTAATCGCTTTATCTTTTATCCATAAATCGGACAGTAGAGCCCAGAACTTCCTGGCAATGCCGGTGTAAAGGTTGTCACGCCAGTGCTATTGCCCAGGACGATACTTTAGCTAGTAAGAACAACTTCTACACATCCCCCAGACTCCGTGAGCTCAATTTAATTGATTTAAGATAATAATATAGGCTAACTAATGTTCCCAATAAATGATATCTATGAAATTATGTATGTTATATCTGTGAATTACTGATGTACCGGTATTTTAAGCGAAACAAGAAATCTTTTAAATTAAAAATATCCTTAAGCGAACCGTACTGCCACCGTATAGAATAGCCCGTGCGTGCATTCAATAAAGGGAAGCTTCGTTCAGAGGAAGAGTTGGGAGCCAGTAGTTTCTTCGTTGGAACAATCTATTCCACACAAATCCTCAGAATCCACCGATCCTCATAATGACAAACAGGGAAAATTCAACGTTGAGCTCGTTCATAATGCAAAATTTATTTTACTCACATGATCGTTTCTTAGAAAGGGACCATAGCGCATACATATATTTACTCATCAAATAACACGATTTTTCTGTTGTTATCATATGCAGACAACACGTTGACTTTAACTGTCAATTTACATGTTTAATCCGTATATATTTAGGCTGTATAAATAGTGCAGGAACAATGCCCTGGTATAAAGTTCTTTTCTGATTCATTACACTTCATTGTAGTCTGTAAAAGAACTCCTTATGTTAATTCCATGATTTAATCTTGTCCAGAATATGTGCGTGTCTACCTATTTAGCTGCATTTGACAATACATAAAAAAGAGAACGTGAAAACGTAAAAGATCAGCTAATACTTGGAAACGATGCATCTTATGTTTGATGTTTGATTTCCATTGAACAATTCTGAATTAATTTGAATGAAACTTTGAAAATTTGATTCTAACGGAGTAAGAAACTATAAATAACTGATCTTTCGATGTATTAATAATTACTATTGCTAAACTCAATAAGAAATCGAAGTACGAAACTTGTATTTTGTCGCAAGGAAATGTTAAAATGTTAATGATATGATAGAGTATGTTCATTAACCGTCATAGTTTAGAGTCCGCTCAGATAAAAGTATTGAAAGCTAATTTGAATTAACTACTTGTTGGATTAACAATTAGGGAAAGTAGCCGCGGATTCTTCCAACGGTTTGTACAATTGCTAGGCTAGGTTGACAAATGAGTCATATCTCTGCAGTCAATTATCTACTTCTGTTCCTTGTCATAGTTAAATTCTTTGTAGTTTGCATCCGTTTACTGATAAGCTGAAACACGAGCAATCAAGTATTACCTCACGATTCGATTTATTCTAAATATACTGTAATATTCATTTAGTCGATAAGGAGACAACGAGGCAACCACACAACATGATAGGGAAGTTGAGATAACAGTTTCCCAAAAAGTGGTATTCAGCAAACGTCCATAACTTTGCTATCCCTGCACGGAATAGACTGATTTTATACGCAGAACTAAGATATCCAAAAAATTTATCACAGAAAGTCTCAATGTCGAATACAATATATTTGGCATATATTAATGCATGTACATGTGAATGTGAATAAACTATTCGATGAAAATTCATATGAGAGCTACTTCTAGGATGCTCTATAAGTACGTTGGTATAAATATAATTTGCTATATTAGCAATTAGTACTTTAGTATTTCAATAATATAATGATCTAAGTTTTGAAATGAAACAGTGGCAACATAAATGTAGATAGACTGACTGCTGCACCTTAGGAAGAATTGCGTAAGTTTGAAAGATTATATAAGAAATGAAAATGCAACGACAGATAGTCTTTACAACTTAAAAGCAAATACCGGTATCTCATAAAGTCTACAAAGCATATGTTGACCTCACTTTGTACCAGAATACTAGAGCAAGAGCCAGGTATGGACTCAGTCACGGTGTTGTCAACGCCTTGCCTGTAAGCATGAATTCTCACTCCCTTCAATCTTATTATCTTGAATTTCATGGAGAATCCAAACTCGAGATATTAAAATCTTTTAGGCTTTAGAAATATCGAGATTTTTTCTGCAGCGATCTCAAATTTCTGAGATTTGATAAATTTCATAGTATTTGCGTCATTTTTTACTTTTTTCATTTACAAGCAAATGTGAAACACAATAAATCAAATAAATCATCTCATCAGCTATGCAAGAAATTTATAAAATTTATACTGAAATGAATAGATTATGTAAAATTGGGACGTGTGTGTTATTAATGCGTTAATCAGTAGCTGACGAACTCTCGAATTCGAGATCTCGAGATTGGAAAAATTGGATCTCAAATTTCGAGATTCGATTCCTTTATACCATCTCCAA
>CAJQUW010014808.1:0-155000 GCA_907163375.1 Prostheceraeus crozeri
TAGATTAAATTTGACTTTTGGGAAAAATATTTACGTTAGGATTTACGTGTATGAATGTCCAACAACTTCGTGATAACTTTATTAATTTTTCGTTGCACTTGATCTATCGCGTCAAGTAGCGTGTGATGTACTTTAATTTCTTTTCTATTAACTTGCATTTTCTCCTGATTCATCTTCAACGCCGTTTTAAGAGCATTTAACTTAATTTTAAGAACATCTAGTTGTCTTTTAACAGAATCTAACTGTTCTTTATTTTCTTTAGAGTTTTCTTGTAAATTTTTCTTTAATTTATTTTCTAAATTGATTTTAAGAGTTTTCATTTTATCAACTTTTTGATTAAGTGAGTTTACTTCATTTATTATTCTATTCATCTTTTTCATTTGTTGAGTAATTTTAGAACTTAATTCATCAACACTTTTTTGGAATGTAGTTTGTAACTGCTTCAAATTTTTTTAATTCTTTCAGGTAGATTTTCTATTTCATCTTCTAATTGTTCTTTTAACATTTTTATCTGGTGTTTATTTTTAATGACTGCAGATTTTAAATTTATAGAAAGTAATATTAAAATTTTTGATTGTTCTGAAATCTTTTTAAAAAGTTTTGCTATATCTACTTCTGGCTCTTTATCCTTTTTATCAAGTTTTAATAATTTTTCGTTTAATGATTTGTCATTAAGTTTGATCAACTTTAATTCGTTCATCAGTGGAACCAAAACATCGTTTATATATTTTTCTTTTAAGTCATTGATTTGTGTATCAACATATTGTTTATTTGTTAACTCTGTATTTTGTTGCGGAAGAATAGAAAGATGCATTGGACCAGATAAAACGTCTCCAGTTTTCATGATATAATTTTCTATTTCTATTTCTGATTCACGATTATTCGGGATATATGCACCTCCACCAACGTTTGGTAACATCATTTTTTAACAATAAAAAATAAAATTTTTTATATAATGAGAAAAAAAAAATTTTTTTTCTAATAAAAGTAAAAAAAATAATTTTTTTCTAATAAAAATAAAAAAATAAAATTTTTTATATAATGAGAAAAAAAAATAAATTTTTTTCTAATAAAAGTAAAAAAAATAATTTTTTTCAAATAAAAATAAAAAAATAGATAAAGCAAATTTAAAAAAATTATATTCGTCCGCATCATCCTGTTCTTCTTATTCGACGAGATCAACGGGATTTGAAAATAAATGTTTTGATAATAATAATAATCCATGTATCCATGTATAGATGTAAATATTTTATTCGAATTACAAGCAGAAATATTTAGAGAACAAACAAAAGGTTTTCCTTCTATAGAAACTAACTATTGTTTATTTCCAGGTGATCCATTTATTAAATTTATGGATATTGTAAGTAAGTATAATGATGTGGCTTATGTAGAATTAAATAAGGAAAATATGGTTATAATTGGTCATAATGGTGTTTATGGTTTTATTACAGCGGTGTTACCAATTAGTAATACTGATTGGATAGAAACTAAAATTATTAATTATATCAATATTAAAGAATTAGTTGAAAAAATTAAAATCTTTCTCAAAAGAAAAAATTAGATTATTTGTTGATGAAGAAAACCAATATAATATTCACATCGAAAGTAAAAAACATAATGAAGAATTATAATGTCAAGTATATTATAGAGACACAATTCATAAACAAGAAACATTAGAAATGCCGCAAAGATATGATGATGATACATATATAGGATTATATTCAAACTTAAATATTAATTTATTAAAATCTTACATAAATGGTTTAGCTCAACAAGAGAAAATTTATATGTGGACAACACCTTATACTATTAACAATGACCATAATCATAATCATAATATTTTTGAAGAATCCAATAATAATAATTTTAAAGAATCTTATAATAATAATAATGATAATAATATAGATGATGATAATATAAATGATGATTCTGAAACATCTGAAAAAGGTGTGAATGGCAACAAAGATTATAAAAATATTAGTAATTATAAAAATTTAAGTGAAGAAAAATTTGTATCTCAACATGATATTAATACTACATATAATCAAAATTTATCTAAATTTAATTTTCTTACAATTGAAAATAATAATGATGGTATAGTTGAAGATACTGTTAGGCAACTGTGTGTCGGGTCTACAAAATTTAAATTAGGATTTACATCTAATCAACTTAAAATTTCATCATCTTTAATAAAAACTAAAAGTGATTCAGATTATGGTGGTGTTATTAAATTTTCTAATAAAGATCAAAAACCAGTATTTTTTTCCATTATATTGTTATCAAATCATAAATATAATTTAGAATTAGATATTCCAATAAGAGAATGGCATCCTATCAAGGAATGGCATCCTATACCAAAAAGTGTAATTTATGATGTTGAAGAATCAATTGATGATGATGATCAAGAATCAATTGATGATGATCAAGAATCAATAGTTAGTGAAAATAAATTAAAATCATCTTTTGATAAAACGTTATATGATAAAACTTAATATGATAAAACTTAATATGATAAAGAAAATAAGATAACTTAAGAACGTGAAATATATAATAATGTATAGTAACTCTCAAGACCTTGATATTAGAATGTTTATATCTGAAATTAAAACACAATTTTTTTCTTTAAAATAAAAAAATGGAAAATATCAAGTTTTATTGTGTCTTATGTAAAAGACAGTTGCAAACAAAAAGAAGTTATCAATCTCATTTAAATAGTAAATTGCATTTACAAAATGTAGAACGAGTTGATGAAGGAAATATATTAAAATTAAATAATTATATAAACTATCTAGAAACATTACCTACTGATATAAAAGTTAAAAAAATGTTTGATGATTATTCACATTCAGAATATAAAAAAGTTTTTAATAGTGAAGATGAACATGTACCAGATGGAAGATATTTATTTAGCGATACTGATGAATTTAACGAAATAGATGAATTTGATGGAACTAAAAAAACCGATGAAGCTGTACGAACCGAGGGTTCTAGGGCTTCGCCCGTAATAGATATAAAATATTTATTTAATCAGTCTGTGCACGGGACATCGGAGATGTCTTCCAGGGCTTCGCCCGTTGAACATAATGAAACCGATTAAACTTTTTATAATGTATTAACAAACGTTTATAATATATTTAGAAAATCTTTCAAATGTTATATGAATGTAGAAGTACTTTATACAAAAATGGACCTGATGGAATTCCTGACGAAATAATACAAGGACATTTTACAAATTCACAAGAAATTCATAATGTAAATGATATAGAACCCATGTTTGAATAAATGATACTTAAATTAGAAAATTGTATAATTGAAGCCCAGTTACGTGAATCTGTTTGGAGATTTGTTAAAATACTATCTAAGAAAATAGTAATTGATAAATATAAAAATAATACTGGTGGTAGTTATGTTCCTCTACCTTTCAGTTCACCACAAATAATCAACATAAAAAATGAAGATGATTATTGTTTTCTGTGGAGTATTATAGCACATTTACATCCTGCAAAATATCATAAAGAAAGACTAAGTCATTATAATAAAGAAGAATACATAAATGAATTTGATCTCTCTGATGGCTTACATGAATTTCCATATGATTATATTAGGTTAATAAAGTTTCATAAAAAGAATAAAAATTTAATAGAAGCAAATGTTTTTGAATTAAATGTGAATTATGTTTCTATTGGTAATATTACTCCATTTTACTCAGATTCAAAAAAATTTTATTTGAATAATAAAAATTTATGTCAATCAGAAATAGTATATAATGATAGAGGAAATTACATGCATCATAATATTTTTTACCAAGGAAATATGATATGTACTGAAAAATTTGAAATTATAAAAACACTGCCACCAATAATGATTAATCATAATAATTATAAAGGACGTAATTGTAATTATGATTATGATTCCGATTACTTATCTTTATCTTTAGAATATCAACAAAAATTACAAACTTTAAATGAAAGTTTACAAAAATGTAAAACAGATTATCAACAACAAACAAAAATATTAGTACAAGAATATGGCCATAAATATCAAAATAAGATAGAAACGATTCAAGAATTAAATAAAGACAATAAAGAATTAAATAATGAAGAAAATGAAACCAATCAAAAAATAAATGAATGTTTAAAAAAATGTCAACAACAATATAAAGAACAATAGGATAAAGAATATATTTATCAGCTACAAATATTAAATCAAAATTTTCATCGAAATACATTTAATCTTACAAAAGAAATTGATGAAACACATGAAATATATCAAGATAAATTTGAAAAATTAAAACAAACAAAGCAACCAGCACAAGCGAATATATTATATTATCAGGGTCATTTTATATTGTGTAAAGATGTTTCTATATTTACAAAAACTTCAGATAATACAAATTTTCCTTGTCTTCAATGTATGACAAGTTTTAGAACTTTAGAAGAAATGAATAGACATTTGGATAATTGTCAACAAAATGAAGCAGTCAGAAACACATTTCCAAAAGATGATTATTTAGAATATAATAAATGGTATTTTAAAAATAAAGTACCCTTTACTATTTATTGTGATTTTGAAGCATATAATGTTAATATGACACAAAATTCTGAAAATGATAATTCTGAAAATGATAATTATGAAAAAGGTGCACCTGAACAAAGTAAAGAAAAATAATTATTTGAACAAAAACCATTATGTTGGGGAATGTACATGCATTCATTCAAATTATCCTGAATTATTTAAATCAGAATATTATCAATACTATGGTGAAGATAGTTCAGAAATGTTTACAAAGAAAGTAGCAGAATTACAAAATTATTTTTCACAATTGCTTGAAACAAGTATACCAATGATGCCATTAACAGAAAAAGAAAAATTAAATTTTATTAATGAAACAAAATGTTTTTACTGTGGAAAAGAATTTACAAAAAATTATAAAAATGGCAAATATATTGATAAGCGAAGCGACGGCTCTGCCGACAAAGTAAAAGATCATGATCATCTAAATGGATTATATAGAGGTGCAGCACATAATTCTTGTAATCTTAATGCTAATAAATTTAGATATAACTTTGTTTCTTTATATTTCTACAATGGTTCTAAATATGATTTCCATCTAGTAATGAAAGATTTATTTTCATCTGAAAAATTACAACAACAACAAATAAATGTACTATGTAAAACAGAAGAAGAATATTTTTCAATGCAATTAGGTTGTATTAGAATTTTAGATGCATTTAGATTTTTTACTCCTTATTCATCAGATGTTATGGAAAAAACTTTGAAACCTGAACAATTTACAATATTAAATAAATATGATTTAAAACCTTTAAAAGGAATATTTCCGTATGAATATATAACTGGAGATTTTAATTCTGTGAATAAAATTATGGAAGAAAAACAACTTCCTCCAATAAATAAATTTAAATCAACATTAAAACAATCACAATTATCTGAAGAAGATTATGCAGAAGCTGAAAAAAATTGGAGAGAGTTAAATTGTAGAACAATGTATGATCATACAATTAAATATCTTCAGATAGATGTGTTAATACTAGCTGATCTTTTCGAAAACTTTCGTGATATGTGTTTAGAATATTACGGAATAGATCCATGTTATTGTTATTCTACACCAGGTTTAACATGGTTAGCAGGATTAAAACATACTGGTGTTCAAGGCGATGGCTCTAGGACAAAGTCCGTTAAACTTAAACATTATAAAGAAAATACATATGATAAATTATTATTTTTTGAATCTGGAATTAGAGGTGGAGTTTCATCAGTTTTAGGTAATCGTTATGTACAGTGTTACAATAAGAAAGTAAATCCTGATGATTATGGTTATTTAAAAATTTTAAATCCAGAAGAAAAAGATCAATTTATAAAGTTGTTTAATCAAAATATAGAAGGACTTATATCAAATGAACAGAGTCAAGCAGCATTTGATGAAATCATGAGAGAAAACTATTTGTTATATTATGATTTTAATAGCTTATATTCTTCTTGCATGATACAAGAATTACCAACAGGTGAGATGGAATGGTGTAATAATCTTGATTATCAAAAAACACATGATGGAAATTATAATCATGGTTATATATATGAAGTTGATTTAGTATATCCTGATGAAATAAAAGATAAAACAAAATATTTTCCTTTCTGTCCCGAAAACAAAATTCCCAATATAGAAGATTTTTCAGATTATCAAAAATCTATTATGCCTAAAAAATACAGACCAACAAAAAAACTTATGTTGACACAAAGTAATAAAGGAAAGTATGTTGTTGAAGGAAGAATGCTAGATTGGTATTTAGAACATGGAATGATTCTCACCAAAATACATCGAAAACTATTTTATCAAAAATGTAATTGGTTAAAAAATTATATAGAATTCAATATTGAAAAACGTAAAATAGCTAAAAGAAATAAAGATGATTTTGGAAACGTGTTCTTCAAATTAATGAATAATGCATTTTATGGTAAGACTTTAGAAAATGTGCGTAATAGACAAAATATTGAAATAGTTAATGATAAAGATAGGTTTCAAAATTTAACAAGGAAACCTACATATAAAAGAACTACTAGATTTAGTGATGAACTATGTGCTGTACATTTACGTCGAATTAGCGTAAAACATGACAAGTTTAATTTTATTGGATTCACTATATTAGAATTAGCTAAACTATTTATGTATAAATTTATATATGATTATTTAGCACCTGCTTATGGCAAAAACTATAAATTACACTTTACAGATACCGATTCTGTTTTCTTAGAATTAACAATACCGCATAATTCTTCACTTGATGAAAAAATTAATAAAATAAAAGATATCATTCATCCTTCTGATTTATGTAAAGTAAAAGATGAACTAGAAGGAAATGAAGATTTCATAACAGAAGCTATATTTTTAAAATCTAAATGTTATCGTTATAACACAACTAATAATATTAAAACACATAAAACATTAAAAGGAATTTCAAAGGCATCAGTGGCTAATCAAAAAACATTTCAAGATTATAAAAATGTATTATTTAATAATGAAATAAAAACAGCATGTAATTATAGACTTAATTCAAAGAAACATAAAATGTATTTAAAAGAAGAACATGAATTAGCATTAGATCCATTTGATGATAAAAGAAAAATTTTACCTGATGGAATAACTACTTCACCTTTTTAATTTTCTAATTTCTAAGATAGACAAATTTGATATATATATAAAATAAAAAAATAAAATATTATATCACTATATTTGTATATATTTATCACTCGATAAACAAGTGTTCTATCGACTTTCAGTCAGAGAACAATTGTTCGATAACTCTATCATGAATTTTTTTATCAATATTAATTGTGATAAATCCATAATCTTTTGACCAAGCATTGTTACACGATTGTTTAAATTCATCTTTATTTCTTACACATAAATCTCTTAACAAATCACTTAAGTTTCTTGCATTTATTTCAAATAGTATAAATATATTTGCATTCTTTCTAATAACACTTCCGTCTAATGAATACATACTTTGTGTTAAATAAAATACACTACAGTTATTATGTCTACCTCTTGTGAAATAATTTCTCTGAACTGACTGATTTCTATCATTAACACAATCATCAACAATTACACAATGTTTCATTGTTTTATCTAGTTTACTAGGATCTTGCATATTACCACCATCATCTATTAATTGTATCTTTATATGCCTATTTTTAATGGATTCAACTAACTGATTATTTTTTGCTGCTTCTTCACACCACGAACTTATTTCTTCTTCATCTTCGGATTTTTCATATTCTTTGAATAATGAAGCAATTGCTGTTTTTTAAGATTATTTTCAAATCCATATTTTAAAAATTGATAGACGGGTTGTTCTGCTGTTTTTGTACAAATTATAAGATTGTTATAATCCAAAAAATTTGGAGTCGTTAAAATTTTAAATAATAGATATGTTTTTTTCACAACCTGATCTTCCACAAATAACTGACAAAACTTTATTAGATAAATTTGGATGATGATTAAATTTAAGTTTTTTTTATTTAATGGTAGTACTTCACTCATTTTTTAATAAAAAAATTTTTTTAATTTTTTGTTTCTAAAGAAGAAGAATAAGAAGAATAATAATAAGAAGAAGAAAATTAAACTTCTCTAGCTTCGCGTGGGAGTTTATACCTCTCGAACCAAAAGATCTATCATAATCTCTTCACCTCCAAAATTTATTTCTTGTCCTTTTTCATCAGTCATTCTCATGTTAATGTTGTCCATAGTTTTTCTTGTAATAGGGAAATATATTAATGTTTGTGGAATTACATTTAATCTATAACCAATGGGTACAGTAAAAGCTGGAAAACTGAAAATTGAATTTGACAATTTACCATTTACATATCCTCCTTTAATAATATCACAATCTACAACAATTGAATTTATTTCAGTAATTTTTGGAATCTTCTCACCTAAATGATAACCTTGACTATAGGTTTGTTTATTAAATCTTAATAGCTTTGACAATGATCTATCATGATTAAAATCAACTTGATGATTTTCGTCTAAAGTAAGAGAAAATTTATTAACTGCCGGTTCAACTGCAAAATGTAATTGTTTCTTATCCATAAATGGTATACCTAAATATCTCTTAATTTCATTTGATATTGTAAGTAAAAACGCGAATTCCAAATAGCAAAGACGCACTTTATTTGCAGACGTGGATATTTATACCTGTATAACAATGGCATAAAACAACTCACGAAACATGCACAATAATGAAATGTTATTATCATGAAACGTCACCAGAACACTTGATAATAGGATGTCAGGCATGCGGTCGAGAGTCGGATTGCTATGTCCTAAGACAGTGAACAACAGAGAATTAGAAATACAACACGCTCACACGCTCCCTAGTTTCTTAAGAAACTAATATACAAAAGTATATATTATATACGAAACAATATAAGGTCTGCTATCTGTAATCAACGACATGGTCACCTTGAAAAATAGGTCTTTTAGTCACGCGACTACTCCTTCGGGGTACCGCCTCAGAATCAATTTCGACATCGCTATCATTCGTCAAAGAGCAGTATTTCGTTTCTAAGTCGACTTCGGTAGATTCCCTGCAATAAGGTACCAGTCTTAAATGCGATACATGACGAGAGACATTTATATCATCTAACTCAACTGAAACACTCGAAATGATTTTTGTCACGACGTGTGGACCGCTCCAAACGTCATCACATCGGGAGGAAGGAGGCTTAAGAAAAACTTTATCGCCAACAAGAAAAGGATTACGGTCTTTATCAAAGTAATTATCGTTTACCTCGTAATTCAATTTGGGTCGTTCTATCTCAATGCGATCAGCTGTAACATCCGGCTTTCTAGACTTCGCACAGAAAACTAATTCGTAAGGTGTTGAATCGTTTTTACCTTTTGTATTATTAACCCAGAAAACGGCCTCTGCGAGGGATTTTCCTGTACGCTTTACGGTTCTCTTAACGGTACGATGAACCCGCTCAACCACCGAGTTTCCCTGGGGCCTATAAGCGGAAGTCAAGACCTGTTGAACTTTCCACTTATCTAACAGCTCATTAAACTCGCGGCTACGGAAAACTGTCCCGTTATCACTCATTATGTACGCTGGGGGACCAAATTCTGCGAAGATCTGTTCAATGTTGAAAGCTATCTCAGTGGAGGATTCATTTCTTAAGCTACGCCAGATTGTAAATCTGGAAGCAGTATCGATAACGGATAAATAAGGTCTACCGTCTACATGAGTTACATCAGTGCCTAAAACTTCCCAAACATTATTCGCGGATATCGATCCTTTGTCCCAACTAAAGCGATTCGAAGGGTCTATGCGGGTACAAGTTGCACAATCGCCAATGACGGCCTTAATATCAGATTTTGAAACGGATTTATTTTTATACCGCTCTTTACATAATTCATATGTTCGATTCGTGCCAAAATGGTTGATTTCATGAACAAACTTGATGTCAGCGTAATCAACGCTATCTAGTTTCTCCCTGACCCATGAATTAGGCACTCTAGTCAATGAATCTGCTTTGTTTAAACTTGACTCAATCCAAACGACCTGTACTGCCAACTGTTCCTCACGGATAATGTCTGAAATAATATTAAGTCTACGCTTAATCAAAACTTCTGCGAGTGCACGAGTCTTAACATTTCTTGTCTTATGAATAACAGATTGCAACCATCTATAAACTGAGATGGAGTCAGTTTTGATCGTAATGTCCCTCTTACCCCATTTTAAGGCAAGATTCAGGCCTTTGATAGCTGCGTCTAATTCAGACCGGTTTATATGCGTAGCATCATCCTTCGGGCGCAGCCAAGCCGCATCCTCGACCACCTGACCTTCAACCTCTAAATAAACCCCGTAGGCTAGAGAACTGGAGTCAGTCCAGACCGTGATTGGAGCTTTAGGATCAACCTCCCACATGCCTCCGACAGGGTCAGACACTTTCAGTCGAACATCTATTTCTCGAATCAAACTCATTATTTTTTCCGAAACTGGGTCATCCCACCTAGTATGATCTTCGGCAGTGCACCGCTGTACAAACGCGCAGGCGACTCGAAGCCATCCCGCCACGGGGTAATGTCCTAAACATTCTCCTATGTACTTATGTGCTTCACGCCGCGTAAGAATGTTAGCTATTAAGGGCAGAGAACCGTCTCTGCGCCATCTCAACCCTGAGTCCACACATAGTCCCAGTAATCTAACGTCTCCTTTACCAACTTTTTGTGACTCTTTTGTTATAAGGCCCCAATTATTCAGATGGGACCTGACCTTTTCGCATGAGACAACCGATTCAGAGACATATATATCGTCAATGTAACTAGAAGTACCTTCCTTGATTTTCTGGTCACCCTGCAATACTCGTGTAACTATAGCTGTCATTATTTTTGGGGCTGAGGCCAAGCCGAAACCAAGCCTCGTCAACAGAAAGTCACTTCCTTTCCACCTAACAGCTTGGTATGCCCATAAACTCGGATCAATTTCTACCTGTAGATAGGCACGCTTCAAATCAATAATAGAACACTTAGGCCCCAGTTGCCGCCACTGACGCAACGTGTCAGCACAAGTAGGAGTAGCTTCAGCAGTATGAGACTCAATGGATTCGTTTAAACTTCTATAGTCCAAGACAGGGCGAACTTTAACGGTATCGCCCTTCTGCTGACGCACAGCAATAATCGGTAAGTACCTTTTTATTTTCCCATGGAAACTTACGTCATGCCTTACTAATATGCCCTCATTAATCCAGTCATTTATTTCAGCATCACACGGTGATTTATCCTGCTCATCGATAATATTATACGGTATCTTACAATCGGATCCTGGTTCTAAATTTTGTCTCCAATTCCACCTTACGCACCATCTACTTCCATTAAAAGTAGCAACAAAATCCTTATCATGAATATCATCACTATGCAATACCGAAACTACAGGCCCTTTACTATAGGGAAAATCTACTTTTAGCTCAGTACCTGGACGTACGCGTGGATGTAATATTAAACCCGTTCTCTCAAATACATTCGAACCCAAAATGATATCAATACCAGTAGGTAGATCAGTTTCTAAGACTACATATGCATTAATGGGTCCCAGCTCTTCATTATTATCAGTTATCACACTACTCAAAACAACATACGTATACGCACATACATTATGCCTACCAAAAGATTGAAGACTAATGTAGGACCTAGACCGACTCTCATTCCCAACCACATGCTCACCAATGACAGAAGTCACAGATCCAGTGTCGATCAGCGCGTTCATCCTTTGCCCATTGACATTCATTGGACGTGAGATTTGTGCACCGGTGATTTCCGTCGCCGCAGCCATGCTCGCACTTGCCTGTTGTTGACGGTGTGGGCAAAATCGCTGAATATGCCCTTTCTCGTTACAAAAGAAACAGGTGATAATACAGCTGGCCTTCTCATGGCCAAAGCGGCGACAGCCTTGACAGCGAACCATTTGCTTGGAGACTTTCATTTGGCTGTTTTGCGGACCCATCGTCGCAGCGACTGCGGTGGGTAAGGCATCTCGAGTTGCCAAAAGCGCCTTCGCCGTAGACAGAACATCTTGGAGCTTCATATCTTCGCCGTCTTGGATATACACCTTCTCCTTTACATCAGCTGGTAACGCATCGATCACAGCTAACGATACCAGCTCCTCATCAGGATCTTTGCCAGTGATAACCTTCAACAATGTCTTTGCATCATCTGCGATGATGTCGATCTGTTCGCCAGGCCACAAACGGAGGGATTTGAGTTTTAGCCAGGCACTTGCCTTGTTAAGTCCATAAACTCTCTTCAAAACCTTCATCACAACTTTAAAGTCATTTTTATCTGTTGGCTCCAATTGATCCCAGGTCGCGAAAGCAGGACCATCCAAAAATAGAGGCATCATTCGAGCCATCTCAGCCTCTAAATCCTTTGGGGCGGTTACTATAGACACCGCTGTCTCGTATCGTCTGAACCATTGATCAATATTTTCATCACGCTCACCCTTGAATCTCTTCACGATATCGACCAACTTTAACGAGCCGCTCATGTTCAGCAAGACAAACGGCCGTGATAGCTTGTAAGTAAAAACGCGAATTCCAAATAGCAAAGACGCACTTTATTTGCAGACGTGGATATTTATACCTGTATAACAATGGCATAAAACAACTCACGAAACATGCACAATAATGAAATGTTATTATCATGAAACGTCACCAGAACACTTGATAATAGGATGTCAGGCATGCGGTCGAGAGTCGGATTGCTATGTCCTAAGACAGTGAACAACAGAGAATTAGAAATACAACACGCTCACAGATATTGTTTCAACTTCGTAAGAACCAGGAAGAAAAGTTAGTATTTTCCATGTTTTGCCTTTATCAGTAGAATATCTAAATTGATCATTCACATCTTTGATAACGTTTTGAATAGTGTTAAATGTGGAGAAACTAGTCAATGCAATTTGATAATTTTTATTTTGCTCCACATGTAGAATGGGTTCTAAATTACAAGTATGTGATGAAGTAGTTGTTATAATTTTTAACGTCGTAGTAAATTTTGATGAACCCAAAATCTCTGTCAAATTTTCTAAATGATTATTAATTTTGTCTAAATCTGCTGAACACATTTTTTATTTAAAATTTTAAATAAACATTTTTTATAAAAAAATGAAAATCAACAACATATTTCAGCTACGGGCGAAGCCCTTAAAGACATCAGAGATGTCCAGTTATACTTTTATAATCCTCTTCATTTAGAATCTTCTTTTCTAACAGTCTTTTCAATATAGCATGAATTTCATTGAAACTAGAATTATGTCCTTCTTTTATTGCCGATATTAAAATATTTAATCTATTTAGTAATTCTTGTGGATCATCTGGTAAGAATACAGTTGTTTCAGTTTTAAAACCTTTTCCTACTTTAACTCCCGTTGATAATAAATTTTCTAATTCTCTATAACGTTTAAGAGTTTTTCCTGCTTTAACTCTATCTAGCATAGCTTTATATTTTATGAGATCTTCTAGAGCATAAATATTTAAATCTGCTCCTCTTAAAAGATCAACAAAATTTCTATCTAAATTAAAAGCATATTTATCTGGTGAAAAAATTAAACCTCGAAAAGGTTGTGGAAATATTTCTTTTTGTCCGAGATAAAATCTAGGTATTGTTTTTCCATGTATAAATGAAATAGAATGTTCAAATTGCATAGATTTTGGTAATTTCTTATTAATGTTTGATTCTAATAATCCATAGTCATCTAATATAGTTTTGTGCTCTGGATCTGTTATATCAATTTGTTTATCATTATTTGTACTTTCTTTTTCAAGAGTTTTAAATGGTTTCATAGTTTTCTCAAAATCAGTTTTCACTTGCTCGGTTTGCTGCATTTTTTCAAACATATCAGATTGAATACCAGCTTTTATCATTCTATGTTGAAGATGATTTTCTTTCATAATATTTGTTTGTTTTATTAACTCTTCTAATTGTTTAATTCTTTTAAAATTATCAGCTTTAATTTTATCCATTTTTAAAATATAATATTTGAATTTTGTGGTAACATTGGAATACAGCAAAAACATTTTACTGAACAAATTATTTTTTTATTGCTTTGTTGTCTGACATCTCTTCGCTTAAAGTTTTCTCGTTTTAAGTTTTGTTTAATAAAGTTTTGCTTAAATTTTCGCTTAAAGTTTTTAGCTCTTCTAAAAAATTTTGTCATTTTCTTCATTAGAAATTTTACCATCACCAGAAATTTTGCCATCCTGTTGATTCTTATCATCAACTTTTTCTGACTGTAATTGAAATGATATTTGATTTACTTCATTAGCTATTTGATCAAATTTTTCAATCTCATCTAACGTAATAACATTATCATCACATACTCTTTGAAAGTAGTAATGTAGTTTATCATAGACTTCTTTAATATGCAAATGCTTAGTTTTTAATAATTTTCGTTTCTTTGATATTAAAGATTTTTCTAACATTGTAACAAGTGAAGTTGCAAAAACACCCGTACCTGTTAAAGCTGTAGCAACTACTGGAATTAATAAAACACCTGAAGATATAACAATTGTTAAAGCACCTAAACTTATTGTTAAGAATATGCCAATTCCTTGTGTTACATTCTTAACATTAGTCCATCTTTTTCTTAATTTATTATAATGTTCTAGTCTAAGTAATAATTGAGATTCCTTATCTTTCATATACCTAACTCTATCTTTGTGTTTTTCTTTGTTCATTTTTTCAATGTCCATTAAAGTAGAACTACGTTCATATGATAACGAAGGATATATTCTTGAGGTTTCTTCCATTTTCGTCCCCGTTGAGGTTTCTTCCACTTTTGTTTCATCCATTTTTAAAGAAATATTTTGAATAAATATTTTGAATACAATCTTCTGAAATTCTATTTAAATCGAAATTAGTAGTTGTTTGTTTGCCGTATATTTTCTAAGAACTCAGTCAGACCAAAAGCTCTGGGAGATAACTCAGTCAGATTTTCGCCATTCATTTTTAATGAAGATGTTTGCCAGTATGAATCGTAGATAAGCAATTGAATTTTTTGTATACTCCAGCATACCTCTACTGCCCAATACCGATGCAATCGTACATGTTATGAGGATAAAAAACTACTCTTCATTCCACGAAAAATATCCTTTTTGGGAAGACATGCATCTTAATGCACATTTTAATTAGTTTCTGCAGAAGAAGTCGCTAATCTTAGTTTGTTTCGCTTGACTTGCTTTGACGTTGAACATTGAAGTGGTAGCAGCTGCGGCTTGTGGCAGACAATAGTGCCATATGCGGGTATGCTTTAGTCGCTTCGCTGGGGCAAAGGTCATAAAGATTCTCTCTCTCTCAGAAACAGCTGCTGCCATTATTCCACGTATTACAATTTCATTCTTACTGCGTGCATTCATTCTGTGAGTGTTCTACGAGACTGTGACTGTTTACAATTTATCCGAGACCTAAACATCGAAGCTGTGTCAAAAATGAGTGCTTCTATTCATCGCGAATTCCTCAAATTTTTTGATCAAGTACTTCCACTCATCAAAGATGAGAAGAAAGATTTTTTCAAAACTCTTATTGTAAATCATGAATTCTATTTTCAAAAGAAGATAAAACCAGAAAAAGAAGACAAGAAAAATGAGATTTTTTCTGAAATAAGAAACTCATTTTCATCAAGACAACTAATCCAACGACAGCTCGACGTGAGTGCACAGGCGACAGGCACTATCCAAAACTGTGTTACAACCCTACATTCTCTAATTTATCAAGAAAAAGTACACAATAATTCTTCCTTATCAATTGCTATTTGCCAAGGATTTGTGTTATCTAAATTAAAATTAATGCAACATTTGTCAATGGTAACCTTTACTCAAAAGTTGGAGAGTGAATATAACATTAAATTCTCAAGAAGGTATGTAACGTTTTTGATAAAATTATATCGCCTTTCTCAAGCTAACACAAAACTTCAAACATGTACTTTAAGTATATTCTTTGTTTTCAAAAACTTTAAGTATTTTGAAGATTATTTTGAATTTGAAAAAGAGGAACAGTTGCTTCAAATTAGCTCAGGGATATTTTCTTCCCAAGAATCCAATCAAACATCTGATATGTCAACTGGACTAACGCATCAATTAGAGACACAACATATACAGGAGCGCCAAACACAAAATGAGTAGTATGTATTGACAATCATTTTATGTAACAGAATAGAAAAATGGGAATGAGCATTCGCAGCTTATAAATGAAACAGTGGTTGTTTTTTCTTATATTGCAAGACTTTGCTATATTATGTGAGTAGCATGCATTAACATTTTATTTTGTGAGACGGAATAAGAGAATGGGAATGAGCATTCGCAGCTTATAAATGTAACATTATTTATTTTTTCTTATACTGTGTGACTTCTAGCATATTATTTGACGTAGTGTCGTGTATTGTCAATCATTTTATGTAACAATAGAAAAATGGGAATGCCATTCCCAGTTTATGAATGTAACATTTTTCTAGTTGTCATATATTTACTTTGTAATCTAAACTACTTGCACATACATGTGAATAAAAATATTTTCTAAAGATGGAAATGTGTTTTCATTTTGCATTAACCGCTACCTGTTAAAGAAATATTATTAGACACATAAGTTTAGTTATCTCATATTTTAAAAACCTGAAAATGGATTTAAAAGACGTTTTTAAAAATACTAACTTTTATGATTTTCGGTGTCCTTGAACGGTCATGATTTTCAAGGTAAAAATTGTAATTCTCAAATTTTGGGATTCTTAACTTTTATGATTTTCGGTGTCCTTGAACGGTCATGATTTTAAGGGGGTGAAAAATGTCATAATCACAAATTTGAGATTTTGAAAAATTTGAAAAATTGGGTATTTTTAAAAACGCCTAAATTTATGACTTTAGGTCTTAAAAACCTGAAAGAGGGTTAAAATTCATGAATTTATGTCGTTTTTAAAGATACCGATTTTTCAAAAAATGGTACTTTTTAAATGGTCTAAATTTATGAATTTAGGTCTTAAAAACCTGAAAAAGGGTTCAAATTCATGAATTTATGTCGTTTTTAAAGATACTATTTTTTTGAATTTTATGGTGTCCTGGAACGGTCTAAATTCATGAATTTAGGTCTTAAAAACCTGAAATAATGACATAAATTGATAAATTTAATCGTTTTTAAAGGTGCAAAAAAAATTGAAAAATGGGGTGTCCTGGAACGGTCTAAATTTATGAATTTAGGTCTTAAAAACCTGAAAAAGGGACAAAATTCATGAATTTATGTCGTTTTTAAAGATACTATTTTTTTGAATTTTATGGTGTCCTGGAACGGTCTTTTGCCCATTACTAAGGTGACTCATTTACTATTTTGTTTGTTTTGAAAAGAAAGCTTAATCAAAAAATGTCTATGGTAATTAATCTTGATTAAAATATAAATACATCAATAATTTAAAACACTAGACAATTTTCAACGTTATAAAAGTATTCAGACGTAGTTAAACAGAGATAGTACACTGAATACGGCGAAACTTTTAGTTCTTGAAAGTCTGGAGAACCTATTCAAGTTTATTCAAACACCATTTCTCAACAGTTATAAAAAAACACAGAGTTTAATACTTAGTTGTGTATATTTGGGGAAAGTTTGATGTTCATACATTCTTTCTAAGAAGGCAAAGTTTCTAAAGAATACTGAATTTGAGAACAATACTTAAGTTCATCAATTGAGCATTCCATCAATGCAACCGATCAGTGCAAAGTTAATTCAGGATTGAATAATTTCATTATGCAGATCCTTTTCCAGCACAGTGATGAAACACTTGGCCAACAGCTGTGCAGCATGGAGATACGCAGCAATCCAACATCATTTCGTATAATTTCTTGAGAGTAAGCAGTTGAATTTCGCAGAATTTGACGCTCGGGGTTGTGCACCAGATCAGATCGAATGCTAAACAGGCAGCCTCACATCCCCAGAAGAGAGCAATGCACATGCCACACATGCCACTCAGAAATTTGTAGCAGCAGGTTCGACCGCCCTCGAAGCACGAGTAACTGGCCTTCCATAGGCAGTCGCATGAATGCACACTATCGGGCTCACCGAGGACTTCATCGAAGGCTACCTGTAAAATTGTTTAATAGTTTGTTATTGCGAGACAACCACTGAGCGTATAAGATTTGTTACTAATTACTGCCATGAACAAAAAGAAAACAGACCAACAGGACACTAAAGGCTTTTTTAATTTTTGAGATCAAAATGAATGACAAATTTGATCTCATGAATCCATTCAGTGTAAAACTCAGCCAATTACAACCTTGTTATGATATCAATTGATGAGTCAATTACAATCATGATATTATTTTGCCCAATATTTTTAAAAGAAACTATTCTAGATAGCTTTTTCGTAGTACTTAAATCTCACTAAATTGAATCGAAATAAAACAGCTTGAGTGATTCCTAGAATTTGCCAAGGAGCTTTTGGAAATTGGCGAAGATTCTTTTCTTATACAAGAAATAAATTTATTGTCTTGATGCATCTGAGTCATTGACCTTTGACAGCTGCCAGCTGAGCTATCAACATGTCACGGCCACGACATACTTTAGTAAACTGTTTACAAACAGGGACAGCAACGTCATCTCAGAAGACAATCATGAAACGCGAATTCAAATTACTTGTATTTGAGTCTGATTTATTGGTCTTAGTCATAAATATTTATTATCTTTGCAAAGTATTTGTGCGTAATATAATATATCATATTAATATAATCATAATATAAATTATAAGTCTTTGATTTGCGTCGATTAAAGCAATTTGAAACCTTGCTTGGAATCACGGTGCAATCATCATTCTTTAGTAGATGTAAAAATATTTCTTTTAAATGAAGTTGCTTCATAAGGCCATAGTCGATCACTAGGCGTTTCTGATTTTTGTTTAAAATTCAACTGTAGTGTTTCTCTAATGCGAATTTTGTCACTCAATAGAAATTAAACATTAAATTTGCAAAGCTTTGGAGAAAGCTTTTCATACTTCTCAAACAAGATGATGTGCACACGGTCTGTCATTCTAGTTAGCTACAAATTTGGAAGTACATCTAAAAGAAATATACACAACTCAGTAAAAGTAGTTAAATTCCCTTGTGTTTAGGTTTAGATATTCATTTATGTAGAATAAATTATTACAAATCTTGTGATTAAAAGGTTGTGAAATTTTTTGACTTACCTTGATGTGTCCATTGATGGTGTTGGGATCACGATTGACCAAATCTAGTTCATCTGCCATTTCTTTTCTCTGAAGAAACTATAGAATTGTGCACAACTTGGTCCGCCGGTTTGCCTTGAATGTTGTGACTACCATGGTAAGCCATCTTTTATATATCAAGATTGATCGCGCCATCGTTACCAAAACTACAAATTCCCTTGCGATAGAAACCTATTGTTGATCGAGGCAACGACTCGACCTTCGTTTTGGATGGATGGTAATCCGCGCATTTCTTAAATCTGCCGAGATTTATGATGATAGAAGAAACTAGAGAGGTGGATTACCTCTGAACGTTAGAGACACGCCTTATGAATTATTTGATCAACTACTGTCAATTGACTTGCTAGAAAATTGAATTTCAGGCACTTGTTGGTCAATAACATATGTTAGATTAATGTAAGACAAAAGTCCGAATGATTTTACATCGAATCACATTTCCGATGGCATGCTACTTTATTGCAATTGTCTCCGTAGATTATTAATTATCAGCTGAACTCAGTGTATTAGGACTCCTACGATGGAATGACCTGTTAAATGCTTATAAGAACTCATTTATAGTCAGAAATCCACCGTCCGTTGAGCTAGCGCTATGGAAGTTAAGTCAATACCACACATATCTCATTCAACCAAGTAGATATCGATGTAGTAAAGTGGTAAAATCTTTATTTTGTCAAGAATGGAAAGCATTCATTACAGTAAATCACAAATGACAATAATACTCAGAGAAAGATGCACAAATTATCTCAAAATGTAGAAAGTTGAAGAAGCAAAACATCAAATGGTTCTGTGCTTACAAAGCCCATTACTTAGTAATGTACTTTTAGGTGTGAAAGAAGCTATGTCGACACAATGTGCATGAAAAAGAAACACAGAAATCCGGAACGACGTCATCACAGCGCGCCGGACTAGCATCATATCTAACATTTGGCGCAGACTTTTGTTCGGCAAGTTCCCACTACGTCGGGTAAATGCAACTATAACAAAGTAAGCTTAATCTACAACATTTACAGAAAATTTTGTGTTATTTCATTGACTGAATGTCAATATTATCTTAGTTTTTTCTTTGTTTTTTTACGTTTTGTTTTTTCATCATTAAATTAAGCGTAGGAAATATGTCTACTACACATTTTCAAATTGACATGAGTAGGTACAACAAACACATGTCTACATTAAGCAAACTCGAGTTGGATAGTGCGTTATTATTGCAGCGTGGACAAGAGAGAAACTGATATGTTGGAAAAGATATCTCATATGGCACATCAAGCCATCTATTGTAAATTTTGTGATTCTCATGTTCTGAGATACTGATGAGATCAACGCGCTGGAAAAGTACTTGAGCATAAGACTGAATCAAACCACATTCTTCAATGACCTAATCCTGTGAAAGCTTGCCTATACAGGAAAAATGTGAAGTTCCCTTTTATATTCAGTGTCCTTTACGCTGCTCGCAATCATTCATCCTTTTGCACACTTTTGTGGCGTTTTACATCAAATGCACCGTTCCTGATTGACTTCATAGTTTTTTGTGACAAAGCTGTTTGACAAATGTAATTGTAAATCATTTTATAAGATTTTCTATCAAAGGAATATATAGACGCCTACAACAGAGTTGATCATAAAAAACGGACCACCTAAATTTCGTTGAAGTTCAGTCGATTCTAATGCTTTCCAAATCCATCGCATAACAACATGCCATACATCATTCGAGAGCTTGCGTTATCAGCTTCAAAATGAGCTATGATAGACTTGCATCCGCTAATGGATTTGCTGAGCAGTGCTCAATATGAAAATCGTTCAATTTACAAATCGCTATTTTTCAAAATGAAGGCATGTGAGTATTATAATGAATCAGACACGAGGAGAAAGAGCATTTTCTGAGCTCTCTTTTGACATACTGGTCATCAAAATGGGAGAACTAATGGAAAATGAGTGACATCGTGAAGTTATCACAAAATCATAACCTTTTTGGTTGAAAATGTTATATTCTCTCTTTTTCATCAAAAGTGTTCATGTTTGGTATCTTCAGAATCCTTGCGATGCGAGAGCACGAATATGTAAGTTATATTCACATAAGTTCAATAGTTCTTTTGCAAACTTCTTCAATATTTGTTTTCATTTTCACCGGCGCTGTGGTCTTGTGGTAGAGTGTTCGCTCTGCGTCTGGGAGACCTTGGTTCGAACCTTGGTCGGGTCAAACCTAAGACTTTTAAAATAGGTGCACTTTGCGTTCTTGCTAAACACTCAGCACAAAAAGAATGAGAGTGGGATAAATGGAACTCGGCCACATGGAAGAGCGGTGTTTCACCAAATGTGCTTCCGAGTGTAAACAAGGAACATTTATTTTATTTTGTTTTATTTTTCTATTTCCGCAAAAGTACACAAACAATGAAGGTAAACAATCGGCAGTCGTCTTGAGAGAACAAAGACATGCCTTCGTTGATTGTTTTGTTTTGAACATTCGTTCACCCTACATGTTGTTTGTGTACTTTTGCAGAAATGAAAACAAATATTGAAGAAGTTTGCAAAAGAACTATTGAACTTATGTGAATATAACTTATATATTCGTTCTCTCGCATCGCAAGGATTCTGAAAATACCAAACATGAACACTTTTGATGAAAAAGAGCGAATATAACATTTTCAACCAAAAAGGTTATGATTTTGTGATAACTTCACGATGTCACTCATTTTTCATTAGTTCTCCCATTTTGATGACCAGTATGTCAAAAGAGAGCTCAGAAAATGCTCTTTCTCCTCGTGTCTGATTCATTATCATACTCACATGTTTTCATTTTGAAAAATAGGGATTTGTAAATTGAGTGATTTTCATATTTTGAGCACTGCTCAGCAAATCCATTAGCGGATGCACGTCTATCATAGCTCATTTTAAAGCTGATAATGCAAGCTCTCGAATGATGTATGGCATGTTGTTATGCGATGGATTTGGAAAGCATTAGAATCGATTGAACTTCAACGAAATTTAGGTGGTCCGTTTTTTATGATCAACTCTGTAGTAGGTATCGATTAGTAACAGTTTTATTACCATTAGCATTGGTATTACACTATTTATGGTATACATTTGCAATTTATATTTGGGTAAAAGTAGCTTCAAGTTGGTCTTAATAAGCTCTAATAGTCAAAATGACTTCATTTCGTCCTGTGTATAAGTAACATAAATTTAGTCAAAGTAAGCCATAGAAATAGATTGTTTATCTGAAGTTGACTAGAATGGAAATTGACTCAAGGTCGCGGCACCCACGGGGGAACTAAGTTGGGGCATGAATGACCAATGAAAAGCTTTGATTTACACATGTGACTGATTCTGACCCAATGATACAGCCGTTGACAAGTGTATCTAAGTGAAAATGCGTGCGATTTATGTGCCACTATTGTGTATTGCATGAAGCTTAACCTCCGTTCTAGAGGTTTTATTGTTGTCGATTTCTATGAAGTAAGCAGCTGGGTTGTTTTGCCTGTGGAAGTCGTAATCAATTCAGTCCAAGTGACTACTGACTTCTACTTGATCATTATTCATAATCTCAGCAATTCAGTGCTGTGCATTTGAATGTCGCTCTCGATCGACACTCGTGATGCAACCGAATTGTTACACTCTGTTTCTTTGCAAGAGTGATGCAAGCGATTTATCACCACAGTTAACCGATTTCTATGTAATTGCTTAAACTATGCTAGGAATCTGCATTTAATTGTTCCGCAATGAATGGCATAGAAATCGTCTTTCAAACATAGATATCTACAACCAACGATTTAGGCTGACCAACTGTCTGTCGATGTGGCCTGGAGTGGCATTGCTCAGAGAGCGTCGTAAGATAGGCGCTATCATAGCGTTCTCATGCGAGGGTGTTTCAAACAATAGCACTTTCGAAAATTGAAAGCAATCCGTGTTCAAGCGCACGACATGTTTCAGCTTTACAAAGCCATCCTCCTCAGTGGAAGAAAGAAACATTACAGGTAAAATTAAATCTAAAATAAAAATCGTGGTTACATGGGTGATGGTAATGATCACATTTCAACGCTAAAATCAAGGTCAAGCACAGCAGTCAAAGATGCAATGAATAATGAAAAATAAAATATTTTATTTTACATACATACAAATTTTAGATTCATAGAGCTTAGCTTTCCCGTTCATTCATAGGCTCATTTCGATTTTCTTTTATAGAATAGATTCCAGATGTCTATGGGTACCTCCTCGTCTGAGAAACCTTGATGAAATTGACTGTTGATGAGAATGAGACCTTTGAGCGTGAAATGTGATCATATCATGAATTGTAACCACGAATTTTATATTTATTAGAATATTTATTTTGTATTGTACTTTGTTCTTGTGTTCCGTGGCTTTGTAAAGTGAATCATGAAACGTGATGTTGCTTGAAATTTTCAATTTTTTCAATTTCAATTCTATTTATTCTTTTAATAGCACTTTCATAATAAGCTTCAGCTATTGCTAGCGAAAATACTCATTGGTTTCATATCAATCGCTTCGATTTCTTGATCTCTACAATAGCACATGCTCAGTGAGTTTGGCCATCGGTCGGTACCAATATGATAATGAAAAGAGTAAAAGAAGTTAATTTTCTCGACCGAAATTGTATTATAAAAATAAAGTGCCCGACGTTTCGTCATAGACTTAGGGTGGTATGCTGTGCTTTAACAGCTTGTCAACTTTGACAAGCTGTTACTAAACACCTTGTTAAAACCATGAGTTGATTAAGATTGATTCTTATGCTTTGCCTCATTGTCAGCTAACAATCAATTTTAACAGTCGGTTAGAATGTATCCATAGCAATTCATAGATATCCAGAAGCATCTCAGTATATTCATGGATGCAATTCAGCTCAGACAAACTCGATGATATTGACAATATGGATGCGACGAAGAAAGAGAAGAGACAGCGTGCCGAAAACTTCAGTGCTGAAGAGAAGACTGTCGTGATAGAATTGGTGGCCAAATACAAGTCACTGGTCGAAAACAAGAAATCCGACAAATTTACACCTCAAGAAAAGCACAACGCTTGGTTGGAGATAGTTCGGAAAATGAACAATGAGTTTCCATTGAAGAACCGGACAGTGGAGCTGGTCAAGCTTTTGTGGAGCAACATGAAGCGAACTGCCAAGACCGAATGTGCCGAACATCGTCAGGAGACCTTTAAAACTGGTGGTGGACCTGTGGTTCAAAGCCTATCAGCTGACAGTGATCGCATCATATCTTTAATCCCCGGTCAAATTCATCCCCTCACCACTGAATATGACAGTGATGCTTTCGTGTAGAACAATCATTCAGAAAACGATGACATCGAAAATATTTCCTTCGTGGGGCTATTGACTGCCCAGAACGACAACATTTCTACACCATCGTCGAAGTCGAATGCTAAGCAGGTGCCAAGAAAGTCATGCAGGCCTACAGTTAGAAGAGCAGTGTACAACACGCATGAGGAGCAATCTTCAGAATACCACGAAATGAGAATGAAGAAGATTAAGCGCGAAAAGGAGGTGGCAGAAGAGCTCCATGAAATTCAAAAGGAGAATCTGTTGTTGAAGCAGAGAATTTTAAAGGACAAATTGAACACCGGTGACTAGACAAACATTATTATTTTTATTGTTCTGCCTCTTGGAAGCAATGAGTCAAGTTTAATAAAACATTCATCCTATTTCAATTGCTTTGTCTTTTTTCTATTGTTTTTAAGACAGTGGAGCCTGTGGATGATTTTGAAATAAGCTTAGAGGGACGATAATGCTTCATGCACATTTAGATATTGTAATCCTAATTCACTCAAATTTTTTAGCAGAATGTAAGTCACAGAGTTCTTAGACCCACAAATACAGACAAATGCAGACGCGAACAATACCCGCACCAGAACGTATAAAAGGACAACGCTCTAAGATAGAGCGCTCTCCTGTGCTGTACTGACGTTTTTAGCCTTAAATCTTATCTGTTTTGCCCCTGAGGAAGCGTGAATACGCGAAACGTTGGGCCTGTACATATTGTTTTTAGTAATTCTTTTAGCCAATAAACCTAAGAAGACACCCCCGTTCTTTTGAATCACTTGCGAAATGAAAAGTCTTCTATATGCGGCTATCATGCTTATCAACTCCGTGGACAAGGACCCCGCATCCAAGTCTACTGTAATACAATTCGCCAACGATCAACTCAAGTATGTCAGACAGCAGACGAATTTGGTTTTCTTGACGACGTGTCTTGAACATCGGGTTATGCCAATGTTCGCAAAGGTCAAGGTTCCGTACACCACAAAGCCAACTGAAGCATTGTTGAGGAAGAAATCATCTTTGGAGCTGGAAGTTGTTCGTCTACATGTCAAACAACTAAAGGAGAGCACTGAACATGACAACATGCGACGCGGCTACGGTTACCTGCATCTGGTCAGAAGATGGGGAAGCAAGGAGGTGCAGAAACTGCTGGATATGGTGGACCAGGCGGTGGACAAGGAATCGACCCGGATGAAGAAGACGCATTGCGACAAGTGGAGAAGATGGACCGGTGAACCGTATCTTGAGCGAAATGTGAAGCTGAACTGGGCACCAGTGTTCCACTTTCCCTATTGTGACAGTTTTCTGTGTAGAGTCCCTGAGCCTTCTCAAAGAACTAGCGTTGTTCTTGACTCTCAGCATAGTGAGTGTGAGAATCAGATACCAGCTGATATCAGTTATCTTCTTGAGAAAGGACCGAGTTATCGGATCCCGAATATTGTGAATGAGCAACTAGTTAAAGACACTGAGAGGGAGCTTGATGCTCTGACCTACCGTTTGCGCTGGAGCAAAGTGTTCAACTCCACTGATAGGGAAGATAATGCCGACACTGACTTGACCATTCCGTTTTTTAAAAACCGCACCATTCTTCCTCCTAAAGCCGATGAGGAAACTGAGGCTAAGCTGAAACTCTTCCGCATAGAAGTAATGAATCTAATCAAAAAACAACATAACAACAAAAAAGTAAAAGAACTTAACAAATCCATTAAAGTTACCCGCAATTACCTTAAAAGTAATGAGCTTACTGTAAAAGTGACTGATAAGACTAATAAACTCTTGATTATTGAAGAAGAAGATATAATAAAACGGACGGAAGAACTTCTGAACGACGGAGAGACCTACAAACCGTTAACCAAGTCCAGAGTGAATAGCACGGAAAACCAAGCTAATAGAATGATAAAATCTACATGTAAAAATGTTACTAGAAATCAGATAGAGCGTCTCTATAGCACAGGAACCGAGGCTTCCTCGTTCCACGTGACTATTAAGGATCATAAAGATAAGGTGGAAGGATCGTATCCTTTGCGTCCTATAGCATCTTGTAGGAATACGCCAACTGAAAAAATAGATTGGCTCGTGACTAAAATCTTGTCTCAATTAACTCAGTTCGTACCGTCGCATATCAAGAACGCCGAAGACTTAGTTGTACAGCTGCAACGCCTTAAATATAAGCCTAACTGCACATTCATATCCTTAGATGTTAAAAACCTTTATCCTAGCATCCCCATCTCTGATGGCATAAAACAAGCTACCGATTTTGTCTTTGATAATTGGAATAAAATAAATAGTTACGGGTTGGATATGGATTCAGTTTCAAAAATGTTAAATTTTATATGTCACAACTACGAAATTAGGTATAACAACAAGCATTATCTGCAAATTAAAGGCTGCCCAATGGGATCCCACTTCAGTCCACCGTTTGCTATTATTTATTTACATAGGTTAGAGACTGTGGCCTTAAGCGAGTTGAAAAATAGATTTAATATTAGCCCGGATCTCTATGCTCGCTACATAGACGACATAATTATAGGCCCATTTGAAAAAGAATTTGACTTCTCCGTAATCTTGGAAGTCTTTAATAGTATTAACGAAAACATTAAATTCACCATAGAGATTCCAGAAGAAGGAGTTTTAAACTTCCTGGATTTAAGCATTCACATAAAAGGAGAACTGAATTATAGCTGGTTCGAAAAGCCTTTTCACTCCGGTACCTCTTTGCGTATAGATAGTTACGTTCCTAGTCACGTTAAAAATAACTACCTAAAGAATACAGTAGAATATGTTCAAAAAAGATGCAGCTCGCAAGCTTCTTTTGACAGTGCTAAGACCAAGTTAAAGAAAAAATTCCAACACAACGGTTTCTATGCCAACAACATATTTAAAAATAAAAAGCACAAGCAAAAGTCCAAGTCAAAAAATAAAACCAATATCCTAAAAATTAAATACGTGAATGATAGCACCAGCCGTCAAATTCGTACCCTCATCAAAAATTATGACTTACCTGTATCATTGGTTGATGTCCCTAACTCTAACTTACATAATAATCTTCAACGCAAACCTAGAATTGAAAAGCACGAAAATTGTATTGCCTGTAATCGCCTACCCAGCAATTACACTTGTTCGAGCAAATTTTTAGTTTACAAGTTTACTTGCAATTTTTGCCACAATACGTACGTCGGGCAGACAAGTCGCCCTTTTAAATTCCGCTTCAATGAACACAGTCGGTCTTTCAATAGTAATATCAGCAGTGCTTTGGCTGACCACAGAATTAATTGTTATCAGGTTTCCTCTATTGACGACTTCATATCTTGGAAAAATGCAAGAGTCCGGTGGACACTCGGTTGAGTGAAGCTCGTTTTATTAAATGCCTGAAGCCTACGATAAACCGTAAACACGAATTGATCGATTTCTGATGTCTGATTCTCACACCCCGCACCAGAACGTATAAAAGGACAACGCTCTAAGATAGAGCGCTCTCCTGTGCTGTACTGACGTTTTTAGCCTTAAATCTTATCTGTTTTGCCCCTGAGGAAGCGTGAATACGCGAAACGTTGGGCCTGTACATATTGTTTTTAGTAATTCTTTTAGCCAATATACCTAAGAAGACACCCCCGTTCTTTTGAATCACTTGCGAAATACCTAGCTAGATAATATGAAAAGCAAAATATATTCACTAGAACACGCATATATTTTGTATTTTCATGTATGGTAACAACTCGCAGGTCCCAGTGTGCATTTCCTTGAACACAGTTCTCATACTTGTGTGTAGCCAAACAGATAAATCAACAAAATGCCAGCGAAATATTCGACAAAAGTGGGTAAACACTTAGTTCTATGAGAACAGCGTGCATTAAGGAGACCTAGCCTACATTGCTTAGCAAGATAACTAATAATTGAAGTACAAACTAGTAATTTGTTGACGCGTAGCATTGCCACCCACATTTTCGGAAATAGGGGATAGAATTTCAGTTTCACTCTGTTCTGATGGAGTCACATCCTCTTCCCCTCGATCTGCGGAAGCGGGATCGATCTCTTTTTGGCGATGTTGTGAAGACAAGGTGTTGCAACTATCGCGTTCAGTGCATTTTTCAAGTTCAGGTGCATGTATTTCAAGCATCAAAACCGTTGCTTCCATTGACCAAACGAGCGCTCGATAATGCTTCGAGAACGCATGTGTGCTGCATTAAAACGCCTTTCGGATGGTGCGACAGGATTTAATATTGGAGTGAGAAGATATCGCTTACATGCGCAGCCATTATCCCCCAACAAAAATCCATTCAAAAGTCGCTGTTCCATCTTGTAGCACAATCTGCTGTTCGAGAAAATTGTCGAATCGTGGGTGCTATCTGGCCATCTGCAAACAATGTCTGTGAATGCTCCAATAGGATCACAAACACACTGAACATTTATGGAAAACACCCTTTTCTGCTTCTGAAGATCTCGGCTTCATTCCCTCCAGGTGAAATAATTTGTATGAGTCCCATCAACAGCCCCAATGACGGATGGCATGCCTGCTACATTCAGAAATTGATCTTTATACGCTTCGATACCAGAGCTATCCGGCATGAAAATTATGTCACCGCGAAGTCGAGCAATGGCCACTGACACTTTGGAAATAATACGAGACACGGTGGTTTGGTGGACACCTGCTAGATCAGCATCACTCATTTGAAGATTGCCAGATGCGTAGAAGCGCAAAGCATTACAAAGTTGCAATCTTGTAGATACGTCGATTCGTTGGTTACCACTGCTGAGATCAAGGAAGTTTTCAAGCTCACACACGACAGATTTGGTTAAGCGATAGCGCCGCAGAAATTCTTCATCTGTGAATTTTTCTAATGGATCGATGCTCGTTCGTTATGTTCGATGTCCAACCGCATCCTCCAGAAGCAAGATGTCATCAACTTCTTCATCCATGCTCACTCAGTGCTATTAGACGACTGGCAAGTATGCAGAATATCTCTTCGATTAGAAGCTAATCAACGAATGACATCGATTATCTTTTCTATTATATTCCGTCCACTCTCTAACAGTTGATCAAATTAACAGGCAGCACAGCATATCACCCGCTAACAGATCGTTAAATCTGATTGTTAATTAACTAACATTGCCATTTAACAATATGTTAACTAACAGTCAGCAGTGCATAAGAAATTTAATTAACAGAGTCATCTTGATAGAATCATTGTTAGAGTTAACAAAGAGCACAGCATAGCACACTTAGTCATGAGCAAGAGAAATGTATTTACAATTAGCAGGCTGAGGCTCTGAATTTCACTCGCCTCGACCCTGCGGCGAAGACTTTCATTCATCAAATTGCTATGTAAAATTGTCCAGGAAATGTTATTAATTGACACTTGATTATGAAGAGCAAGATGTTTAAATACTGAGGAATTAGCTTGCGAGCAATGTTCTCTAAGGCGAGTGCGTTGTCTCTTTGATTCCCCCACATACTTTTCATTACAAATATTGCTGGTGATTAGGTAAACAATATTTTTCACCTGACAAGATGCCGGACTTTTGGAGACGCATGATTGACAGAATTGGCACTTAGAGACATCACAGCTCTTAATTGTTTGCGGCCGGCGCACAATATACTTCATAGATTTCGAAATGAAGACCAGCTTCAAATCATCCGATAAACCAGTGCGGCGAACAAGACTAGTCAACTGTCTGCAATTGGAATCACTAACAAAGGGCAAAGAAATGTACTACTCTTGATTTCGGACCATTTAGGAAACTTCATCACAACTAGATTTGATGAAGAAAATAGGATAACCAATGAACTCTCTTGCTCATGACTAAGTCTATGACGAAGCGTCGGGCACTTTAATTTTATAATAAAATTTCGGTCGAGAAAATTAACTTCTTTTCCTCTTTTTGATTAACAGTAGCAAGTGTTAGCTGATCATGACGTCACAATACGAAAATAACATAGCCGAAATTCGTATAGATTCTAGATGAATGCTTCTAAATCATGATGTCAGATGTCAGATTATCAGATGCCGCATTGTTGTAGCGTCTGATAACGCTAACTTAGCGTTCTGATTACCTTATTAGTAATAGGGTAATCAGGTAATAGGGTTGGTATAGTTACCTAACCAATCTCGGATATTATTGCATCATATGGTCTCAAGTTGCTATATATTAAGTTGCTCAAGTCACTCATATGCTGATGACACGAATGTGTATATCTCTTTTTCTATGGGTGATTCACGTAACAGTTTATCTACTCTTGAAAACTGCTTTAGTCATCTTGTTGATTGGTTTCAAACTAACAAACTTTGTATCAACCCTGAGAAGTCTCAGATGTTTGTATGTGGTACTAGGAAAAGAGTTAGTGACATTACACCATGTACTATCAACCTCTCAGGACATGAACTTAATCAAGCCGATTATGTGAAATCGCTGGGTGTTAAATTTGATAAATTTTTGTCGTTTGATGCCCAAGTCAATCAGATTCGGAAAAATCTTTTCTTATTCTGCGAAATCTTTATAGAATCCGAAGATATACAAGTGACCATCACGCCAACACTTTAATTTGTTCCTTTGTATTCACGTTATTGGACTACTGCAATGTCATCTATGCAGGTTGTAAGACTTCGAACATACTTCGACTCCAAAAAGTTCAAAATGCCTGTGCCAGATTTGTGCGTCGACTTCCGAAACGTGCTCACATTTCTGAAACTCTCCGCAGCCTTCATTGGTTACCTGTGCGACTCCGCGGACAATTCAAAGTGTGTTGCCTAGTGCACAATTGTATTTACGACAATTCACCTACTTACCTTAAAGATCTGTTGACTCCTGCTGCATCCTCTACATCGTTCATGTCACTGAGATCGAAGGACGCCCCCTTACTCCATCAACCGTTATCAAGAACAGCTGGTGCCAGGGGCGCCTTTCAATTCGTTGGACCCTCATTATGGAATTCGCTCCCTCTACATTTGAGGAATGAAACAAGCCCTCGCAGCTTCAAGAAAGCAATGAAAACCTTCTTTTTCACTATTTTTATAATTCCTGTAACCTCTTATCTGTACCCCCACTCTGATTACACATTGTGTAGATTTTGTGGTAAAATATATTATTATTATTATTATTCAAACTCGGGTCGTGACATTGCGTCGAAAGGGAAAAGTTCATACATAAGAAACGGACATAAGAAAATGTTTGCGTGTGACACAAGTAAAAAAAATATTTGGTCTCACAGTGCGACATCTGTGATTCATGCAACTCATACATTCGACAAAGAACCTGACGCTATCTGATATCTATGATTTTATCTTTCCTCTACAATTGAAAAAGGAGATATGCATCAGCTGCACTTACACGAGAACGCAATGCAAGTAATTTGCAACTTCATGTCGATGTAACCGAAACTGCCACAGTTAATGCATAATTATGCATGGCCAGAGTGTAACAATTATAAGAGATATTCTGTAAGTAAAGTCAACATAATAACCTTGCATTCGAAAACATGTCCTGTAGAAGCGTTTATCGAACAGTTTCAAACGCTGATAGGGAACGTTTGATTAATGCTCTTACCGAAAGTCGAGATTATCAAGTGTTGGCAACAAGCTTGAACATCCTTCGTCAAACCGCACGAAACAGTGTGATTAATTTCAGGATGTATGGAAGAGTAGAAGGGCGGCAGCGAGGTGGAGCACAGCATCATAAGTTTGACAACTAAATGATAGTTTGCTTACATATACTTTCAAAAATACATAGAAGAAAAACCAACCATAATGTTCAAAGAATTGACGGAGAAAATCCGTGTAGATCTACCCAACAAACCAACTGTAAGGCATCAAGCCATCAGCAAGAAGCCATCAATAAGAAGTCTGGGAGATCTATATGTGTTGGACGTGCTGTCCATATCGTGGAAGGTCAGAGAGGGCAAAATGTAACAATTTGTTTGGCGATCAGTCCACTAGCTGGTGTACTCCTTTATTCGATCCTCGCTGGTGGAATGACGCGAGATAAATTTAGTACATTTTTTAGTAGAGGGCAGAAATTTATGACCGAAATTATCCAGGTAATTTACATCAGCGGAGAAGTGAGGTCGTTTCACGGGAACTTGAAAACAGACTTTCAGTTGTTACTGTACAGAAATGCAACAACTTTTTGACTCATGTCATGGAGAACGTTCCAGCTTGCATTCGTGGAGATAACATCTATGATTGAAAAGATTCCGTATCAACATGCAATCATGGAAAAGAAATGTGTTTTTACTTAGATTAAATTGATTCTATTTATGAAGACAATTGTCACTGACTAATTTCTGAATTACTTTGGCCAAATGGTGTCATTTTGACTAGGGATGCACCGGATATCCGGTGCCGCATACCGGATAGTGCATCTATGAAAACCTTGCATATTCATTGCCTAACCTTTGTGTAACCAAATCTTAAGATAATATTAATAACAATAAACATTGCAGATATGATGCACTACTATGCATAAGTAGTGAGCCTCTCATACGCAATTAACATGTTTTCTTAATTTCGCTCAAACAAGCATATACAATATCAGAATTTATTGTTACATCAAAACTTTACTATATTGAACACTTTTAAAAATTCAAAACTATTAAATTGATTCAGTCATAATTTTCACTCTGAGCAACAGTTCAATATATTAGTTTGAAGACAGCCACATTAAATCGTGATGCAAAAAGAGTAATTTCTCGGCATTCCTTGAAAATAAACGCTTTCTATGTCAATAAAGAAATTGAATAAACATTATTTCAATTCCTCAATGAACTGAATTTCATTATTTCCGGATAGCAAAACCATTATCCGGTGCAACCCTAATTTTGACTTATTTTACACATTGAATAAATAGGTTTACTTCTATTTTTGTTGACTAAATTGAAGTTACCAATAACTATTGCGACCAAATGAGAATTACTTTTGCCCAAATAGAAATTGCAAAGGTATATTATTTTTCAATTAGTAGTAATTGGATTGCTTTCAAATCGATTGTTTGCTTGTATGATTAAAAGAAAATGCTTCATAAAAAAGTATCAAAGGTGGCTCATATGTTATGAATAGGCCCTTGTTTAAGTTGCTGAAAGCAGCAGTGGCGTTCTTACTGGTGCCAATGATCGTATCGCTCGAAAAAAACTGCATTACATGACTGAAGGATATAGTTGTTGTACTTCTCGTGTAATGAGCTTCAGAATTATGCTAGCCAGCTTTCAAATAAAAAGTTCGCTGATGATATAGGTCCTATTCTTGTTCAAAACGACCTGCAGCCATCCAAATAAATAAGCTTATAACTCTATTCTGAAATTTACACAGTTTGCTTTATTTTGCATGGCTCCAGGTGAATGATTTTAATGTCTAATTGTCTAAAACAGAGAGTCGCAGCAAAGCAGCCATTTATCACTTCCAATATTCATTTCCAAACTTGGTGCAAACATTGTAGAATTTTACATTTCTCTTATTTTTACATTGAAAAGTGGCAATGTCGACATCCTACATTATCAGCGCTTGCAGTCTGTTTCTGCTAACTATTCCCTCTTTCACAACCCTCATTATGTTTCTATCACATTTCACAATACATAATCATCTCTACAGGAATGAATCAAATTGACAGTTTCATAACATAAGTAATGACTATTTTCATAGCAAATACACGCAACAATTATCCAAACATGCTTCCGCAGAAGACTGAATACATTTGCCTTTAGATCTTCCAAAGAATTCCGGTGTCTTAAACTAAAAATAATGAAATCTTCAGAAACAATTATTTGGCTTTGTTTGCATTTTTTGCTTTAGATGACTAGCTCTGTCGAAACACAACACAATTTGATGGTTTCCTCTCGGCGGAAATGATTAATACTATTTTTGATCAATCAAAGCTGCTATAAAATAATGATTATTTCGCAATATTATAATACTTGTTACACAACTCGAAAAAATATATCGTATTGTTTGTTTAAAGCGATTGTTTTTCATTCTTTATTGCTTTTTCTAAATTGCATTCAAAATAGAGTTTGGCATGAACGAATCTGTTGTGCTAGTGATAATGCCTATACTCTGCATTTTAAGTACTATATCCGCTAATGTAGTGTTAATTGTCTGCAGAAAATTTTATTGGCAAATAGCTAATATGTTAAAATGTTAGCGAATTATGACCAACATCAATATGGGTTTAGACCTCATTCGTCAACCCAGTGTGCAACTGCTGCCCTTCATGAAGCCATGACAAGTTATCTTGATCGTCTAGATACATGTGGCTGCGTTATAATAACGTATGATTACTCGAAAGCGTTCGACCGGCTGAGCACAAGCTTGATTATTCAGCGCCTGAGTCATTGCAACTTTCCTCCTGCTTTTATCTCATGGATTTTCAGTTACTTGTCTAATAGGTGGCAATGTGTGCGTATCGGCGAGAATGACAGTTCCTTTACTCAAGTAACGTCGGGTGTGCCACAGGGCTCTGTCATAGGCCCCTATCTGTATGCTTTGACTACTGCCTCTTATCGAAACATTCAGGATGAAATGACACTCTGTGCAACTCCCATATCTGAGCATCAACATCTATTGGAGGGTCAAATCAAATGTGCTTACAGATGAATGCATGTCAAGAAGAAAAAAGAAAAATCAGTATCTTTGATATATCAGATGCCACGGAATGTGATGCTATCTGCATACTTGGTGTCTGGTTCAACAATAAAAGTGACTGGACAACACAAGACTCAAGAACTATATGCACTTCGCATGTTAAAACAAAAACAATATTACGCTTTAGTAAGAAGTCTCTTGGAATATTGTTATCGGTATTTCAAAAACTGTCAAAGCTTGAAAGTTCAAAAAGATTTCACAAAAGACTGTGTTTCAGATGCATGTGCCTGTCTCGCTTGGATGATCGTCAATAATAAAGTTTTTGAGACAAATAATGAATCCAGACCATATTCTCCACATCTGCTCCCGCCAATCTCTTCTTCAAGTTCATTATTCCATTATTCCACAACGAAAGACAACTCGACGAAGTGGCTCATTTTTTCTACGTATCTGCAGTCTGTATAATTCTAGAGTATTCCAGCGGTGATCCGTTTTCCCCTTCTTTTCGTGTGATTTGTGCAAGTGACTTACCTGTGAATGTATTTACTTTTATCTTGCTCTGATGAATTTGTATTTTTATTGATTTCATATGATATTGTGAATACTCAATTGTAAAAAACGATTTCCATTCCATTCGAAATACACGCATATTATTATTATTATTATGTTATTTGTATGTGATGTGTTTAACTAAATTTTACAACTTTTGTTTGTAATCCTTCACGAAATCGGTCGACAATTTGATAGTTCAAAAATGACTATGTTGATGACTTGTAGATGACCACAAACCTGAAAACAATAAATTTACTACCAAAAATCCATGAAAAAGTCATTCTAATCATCGAGTTATATTATCGACAGATTATTCAGAATTTTTTGTGATCAATAAGAATTACAATTATTGTGATGAAATATTTTCTAGAATTGGCATATTAGACAAATTATTTGGAATACTACTAGCATTCATTTTTTTGGCTTGGCAGCATACCAGCATGTCATTCGACTACGTCGCACAAGATAGATTGACAATGAATATCTGTCACAATTGGGAGATATCAAGAGAGATATTCACCTTTATCTCACATTCCTTTTGCATTACACCGTCGCCGTGATCTCCATTATGTGCAGTTGCAATCAAAAATATGCAGTTGTAATATTTCATTTGAATCATGCAAAAGCGCTAGACTACACATTATACAAGGCATAGGCCATAGAGTAAGTATATTAGGTAGAGTGGTAATTCCGCATTCACTAAATCCCCAATGTGTATACACTTCCGATTATATTAAATGAACTCGAGGGGAATACAGACGGAATTGTTTCCAATTTGAGATATGCACATTTATGCAGTTTTGAAGAAATCTCAGCGGAATTGACTGATCATGATAGTGTAATGCAGAAGGAAGTGATATTATTTAACAGATCGCCCGTGTGATGACAGCCTTGGAGAGGTAATGTTTATTAAATTAGCAGCTCGATGACCTGTTATTGCTTTCATGCTGAACCTTAAGAAAATCTTCTCAAGCGTGATCATGTCACTGGTAGAGCAAAGTAACAGAATCAAACACCATGATTTCAATTAACTTTGAAAGATGTAAATGGGTCCACATCACTATTCAGATTCCAGAAATGAAACAACAATTTAGTGAATCTGGGCCTCGCTGCATCTCATAGAGAATCATGGTAGAATGATTCTCTATGAGATGCAGCGAGGCCCAAATTTAGTGAATCATAAAATCATGCCGATGAAAATTGAATTAAAAATTTGAAATTTCAGCCATGAAAGCAAGAACAATGTCGCGACTTTTTCATGAAGACTTCCATTATAATACAATTCATGAAATTCCCTTGATAATCAGCTTAATTTCCACTTAATTATGATGCTTGTTAGCAAATATTCATTCCTTTTGATATTCAACTTGTTTCATACTACTTATATACATGTAGGTGCGTCATCTCGGTAGTATATAAATTGGCAAAATTTTGACTTTTTCAAAACTGCTCAAATAATTTTTTGGACCACGGGAACGTAATCTCCGCAAAAACTGAATCTTTTGATATAAAAATTTTCACTGTATACAGATACTTTTTTGAGTCGACACTCTACCTACATATCCCTACTCCATGGCATAGGCTATCGCAGTTGAATTCAACTTTGAATTCTGTTGGTGTTGATAAAACTGTCAAATTGATAAATGTTATTAATATAACAAGAAAGATGCGTTTTCATAAGCATAAAGATCTAAAACATGCAAAAGTTTCATTACAAATTAAGCCGAAATACAATTACATGTGCTCTAATGCAGATGGTAATAATGGCAGGTACAAGTGCTGATATCAGTTCATGAATGAGAGATATCTCATTGAGAGAATGTCGAATCTGAGAGAGAATAATGCCGCATATAATACAAGGACCGCTTAACTTGAGACCCCATTATAGGCGCTCACTTGACAGCTGCGCATTCTTCAGCACTTTGAGAATGGGACAATGAGCAGATGGAGATTCGCATTGAGGTAGGCCTGCTTGACGGCCAACCAGAACTTTCTCGTCATACCAGTTCATGCTTAGGCCCATAGAAATTGATGACAACAAAACATCTACTCGTAGAATGGAAGTCATGCAATTCACAATAACGGCACAAAAATCGCACGCATTTTCACTTAGATACACTTGTCAACGACAGTATCATTGGGTTAGAATCAGTCACATGTGTAACTCTAAGCTTTTCATTGGTGGTTCATGCCAACATAGCTTCCCCGAATGTGCCGCGACCTTAAGTCAATTTCTATTCCAGAATATGTAGCGCTAATGAAGAGGCACAATCTGTTAACATAATACCATAGCAATCGAAGAATGAACAGCCAGTTCAACATTAAACACCACAGAATTAGATTGTTTAAGTGTGTCATTTTGCTGGAAGTGCAAACTGATTCAAAACGATGGCACATGCAGGAACTTTCTAAGTGAGCAAAATGAAATTTTTGATACCTTGCAGAGATAGAAAAAATAGTCGTGCGTCGCTTGCGGATTGCTCTGAATTCCTTCAAAATGCTCCAATCACCACGATTTCTTCAAATTCGAAGAATTTAGATCATTGTGCAAAAGTTTTCTCGATAATGTTGGGTCCTCCGATCGTTATTAAAAAAGTTAGCAGGTGCACGAAAAAACGTTCACAAACTTCTCTATAGAACTTGACGTCGACAGTGTATCTTTGCAGTGTGATCGGGTTGGCAAGAATCACTGAAACTTCACACAATTTGGCGTGTTTAATGTTGAACTGGCTGGTCATTGTTCGATTGCTATCGTATTATATCAGCAGATCGTGCCATTTCATTAACGTTACATTTTCCAATGTTTCCTTTCTATTCAAACAGAAGAAGAGACGACCTGTCTAATTCTGTGTTCAACACGCTAAAGTATGTGAAGATTCAGTCACTGTTGTCAACCGGATCACACAGCAAAGCGACGCAGACGTGTCAGTTTGTGAACACTTTTTGTACGCTTGCTATCTTCTTTAATGATGATCGGAACGACCAACATTATCGAGAAAACTTTTGAGCAAGAATCTGAAGGAATCGTTGAGATCGGATCATTTTGAAGGAATTCACAGCAACACGCAAGCGGCGCACGGCTTTTTTTCTATCTCTGTAAGGCATTAAGAATTTCTTTTTTCCAACTTAGTAGGTTGCTGCATGTAACATCGTTTTGAATCAGTTTGCACGTCTAGCAAAGCAAAAAAAAGTTAAAACAATCAAATTATGTGGTTTGACCGTTTCGTACAGTGTCTCTTGATTCAGCTCTGATTAAGCTCTGTGCAAAGTCTTACAGCAACTTAGTCCTATAAATTTGTGATGCATGAAATTTCCGTGTAGCTGACACGTCCGATACCTTATTCAAGAAATCTTGTTCTTAGGGATGGGTAATTTTATTCAAGGATACGTTTGTGGAAACAAAACATCACAGACATCAACATTTCGCTGTTTGTAGATGTTTGTTTCAGTGCAGCGCTTAAAATGTTTCTTCTACTTTTCGTAAAATACTGTTGTTATATTTATTCACCACAAGTGCTGCAAAGTAGAATCATCAGCTCGTAGGGCAAGAACAGGGCTTCGCATACTTCTTCGCCTTTTGCGATGGGTCTCATAAGTCTTGAACATATTGCAGCTCTCAAACAAATGAAAGAGCATTGGAATTTTCTACGTTGACAGCCAGGTACAGAACTCTTTTAAGAGATAGGAATTCGTTCACAATTACCTATTGTTCTCTTTCGTCCTTTCCCCCGGGTCTTCAGAAAATGCAGATGTTTGATGCTGTCTGACATTCTTTACGCAAGCGAATAAAGAACTCGGCAGGAATTAGGTTAAAAAATCAATCGTCGTTACCTCTAATCCATGACAAGTTTTCATGCTCAACCTTGGTTATGGTTCAACTTACTATGGAACTATCTTCTATTAGAACTTTAAGTTATCGTCCGATTGGCATGAAAAGAGCTTCGACCTCCATGCCTCCCCAATGCTAAAAACACTTGGAATATGCATTTTTGCATTTATCCCAAAAATCGCTGATTATGCATATATACAAAAAATATGCAAAATAAATGAAATCCGGGCCTTGATTGCTATACATCATGCACAGACCTTTATGCGGAGCATGCTGTTGTAGAAAGCGACGCAAGTTAAAACGAACTCACATTCACATAATGGCAATAGTAATCATTATTATTTTATCAATTATTATATTGACCACATTTACCTGTCATTATATTTTAAAAGTTCGCAAAACATCAATATCCACTGACGTATAAAAAAGGTTGAAGTATGGGTGCAACGTCTATGTACAATTTCAAAAATGTCCATAATAATGAATGACAGAGCATCACTATATGTGATGAATGAGAGCATCACTATACAGATGAAATCTATATCACATATGAAATAGTGACAATTGCAATCTTAAGAACATGTGAGATCGTTGTTCTCAAGCAGAAAACTGTAAATTTGATACCCTTTATTCTGAAATAAATGCATAAAATTATTTCCAGAAAATAGTAAACATTCAAGTGCGAAAAAACGCATTTTCAGTCTGTATGTACTGTTATGAATTCGAAAGTATAATTGTATGTTAACTTTTACTTGCTAGAATCACAAGTAGTAGTAGTAGTAGTAATTGCAAAATGAATATTCTAACATATTGTGCTATGGTCATCATGCGTGTCATAGCAACAGATATCTGATAAGAATAATCGGTAATAGAATCTAGAATGACACTGATGTGTAAGACGAGCTAAGATAGTGATGTAGCTAGTTCAACACAAAACTGAAAGTAAAGTGACATCATCACAGCATGCGCAATTCACAAATCACAATGAATTGAATTACTTTCACAAGCTCATAAGGAAAAAATATGCATCAGTGTGAGTTTTGGGAGATTTTTTTGTGAGATTATATTCAGCAGTTTTCTCTGATGCCCTCTGCAAGAATTAACCCTGCCTGGTCCGCGCTAAATTAATGGCCCCTGAATGGGAATTTTACAGATCACATCTGCCTTCATGTACATACAATCCTTTAGTCAGTCTGACTGAGCGAAAATTACGAAAGTTTATAATCAAATTATACGTTATGTCAGTTATGTCTTCGATGTCCTGCAATGCAACGATAATCTGTCAGAAGAGTGGAATGCGATTCTCTTGGTCAATACATAAATTCAAGCATTTTCACTTTGATTAGAAACCCGATTAACTGAAGAAAGATTATCGAACAACTGGCACTGTGTCACACTGATGCTGAATAAAATGGTCGCTAAAAGCGACGGCTTGTGATGATGTGGTCACTGTAAATCTTACACGCATTAGTGATCTTGACTTGTCATCGTCTCTAAGAGTTCGTGTTAATTAATTAGCGATAAAAATGGACGATGAAATTGATTTGGAATATCGTGATCCAGTTGGACTCAATGCTCACGTGAAAGTAAGTCTTATATTAATGATCAAATGTAAATTTCACTGTTTAAGTTCGATGGAAGTTATCATCAGATTTGCTGCGGAATATACTTTTCTCTTTCTTTCTTATCCAATTAGTTTTCATAATAAAAGCGAAATTTTGTTAAAGTGATTGTTATTATATTAATCATTTTTTCTGAAGTTCATTTCATCTGTGAAATCCAATTCATACATTGCATATATATTTTAGAATGCCTTTACCAAATATTGCTTGAACAATTAGAAAAACAAATAAGGATTTTAACTAGGGAGTCAGCAGCACTTCTCTAAATTAAACCGCAAATTTATTCATGTTCCCGAATTACGGCGTCACTTTGCTTCATACTGCTGACTTTTTGTTATTTGAATTTTAACTTTACGCGCTTTGTTACAAAAAGTCTACATTGTTTGGTTCAATCATTATGCTTTTCACCTTAAACTGGTCAAAACTATTTCAAACAACAGAAATTGAATTTTCTTTCGGGAGGAATAAGTATCAAAACAATTATTCCTATGATATGTCATTTATAAAAAAATACAGAAAACATTGATTAGATAAAAGCAGAGAATCATTTGCGAAATAGGTCTATAATTGAATTTGACAAGCGCAAATACGGACAAAAGCTTATATCATTCATTTCATTATTGTTGAAAAGTGTCAATTAGATGCTAGAAAGAGCAAAATGACTTGGGTAATAGTAGTTAGATACTTAGGTGTTAGTACTATTGGTGTTAATATATTAGTATATATTGCTATACTTTATTAGTGTCTGTATAGGCTAATTCACATATTTATAAAGGTGTATACAGCATAATTATACTATGCTAAGTGTCTTAAATTTAGCCATGCCCCTTATGCAGACTTCAACAAATGTGATGCATGCTGTAGAAAGCAAAAATTCTATCAAATCATGAATCTTGCCCAAAAAGATTGAACTACAAATGTATGCCATGTAGAATTATGCAATCTTCACTGTAAATTATTAGTAACTTTACACGATCTACAGGCATACAAGTGAAATATATTTAGTTATTCTGCACTATTAGCTGCTATTAGCAGTCTAGACATCAAAATACATAACGGTAACAGGACTTATCTTCATCGCTTGAAAATAGGCAGGTACCGTATCGGTGGATAGTCATTTCAAAAGGATGAATGTATATTTACTCCCGCACAATCACTGGCATCCGCGCGATTATCTGCTACACACGTTGAAGACCAATTAAGATCACGAAATCAGTCGGTCTTATTATTGGCTAACAATAGTTGCAGTATTTATGATCTAATGTAATATCATAAATTTAAAAAAATTTACATTTATCTGAATTCACTTCTTTTCTCGATTCAAGCGTTACTTATAAAGATATCCACATCGGCACTGCACATCATTCAGCTGCATTTAGGGTTGTCGTAGTGGACAAAAATGAGATAATTAAGTTTGTAATCCATTTTTTGCATTCATTTGATTGTGCTGCTATCTCATTTAGGCCTATTGTATTTGCTAAATAAAACTTGGACACACGAATATTAATTGCAGATATGTATTGTAGAGCTATTTATATCGAATAGATTAAATATCAGATGGTGAAAGCATCAACTAAAATCCACAAAAGCCCACACTTCGAAATGTTCAGATTTAAGTCAACGGAATTGAATCAAGAAGTCATACTTTATTGTTCTTCATTTGTATTCACAAAACTATCTGCAAAAATAAGTCTAACATACGAGTAGGTACAGTTGTCCATATATCAATCGACAAGGTTAGATTAATCAGTTGGTGAAAGAAAGCTAACAACAAAATTAAACAGAAATGAGCCATCACAGAGACAGGATTCCGCATGCACTCTTGAATCTTGACCAGTGTTTTTGAGCGAGCGACATTTTTTCAAGTTTTTGATGAGCGGATGAGCGAGCGAAAAAAATATTCTGTGAGCGAAAATTTAGCGAGTGAGGGATGATTTTTTGTCTTGAGCGAGCGGTTGAGCGAGCCATTTTTAGAAAAAACTGAAAAAAGATCAAATAATCGAAAAAGCGAAATATTTGAAAAGTTTTTTAAAGATGGCTCCTAGTACATGCATGCATATAACTTGATTGATGAACAAAACATCCTTACTTTTTTCTCCTCTGTGGATCTCTCACTCTTGACAACATGCATTGAATGCCTGTCTGGATTATACTTGTGGATGTGAACTTAGCAAGGAGAAGGTCTTTGTATTCGACTATGTGCTGAACATATGACCATCGACACACACATTTATTCACATATCTTTTGAATCGGTCTCCCAATCATCGCTTCGCCCCATAGATGTACTAATTGTCTCCGGAATTGCACGAAGCCATTATGAGATGCTTTAATTTGATAGAAACATTTCGTTGCTAGAACACATCCACATGCAGATCCCTGAGACATTTCAGTATCGTCAAAGGTGAAAGAACTACAAATTGTGGAAAAATTGAAACTACAAATTGGGCCTACACAACGGACAACCCGAATGAAGGCATATATGGCTTCCACTGTACGGTACATTGATTTTAAGATCTTCATTTTAACCCTATCCATATTCGAGTGTGAAGCGCGTAGGACTGAATCGGTCTCCCCTTAACTTCTGTACCAATGTTTCAAATCACATGAAATTCACGGTACAACATATTTCGGGTCTAAGCTTTCTTATCGCGATGTTCATTTACTCCAACTGATTCATCTCCATGTTGCAAAAAGCTATTCAAGATTTTTAAATCACCAATTTCGGCAGATTTTTTTAAAGTTGAAATTTTACCGAACTTAATGATTTCAGTGAAAAATTTGAAAATGCACTAAACTTTAGGTCACAGAATTGTAGATCGGGCGACTTAGTTTTACGAGGATCACGTCAAAAAATCGGGAGACCGAATCGTCCCTCTCCGGTATGGATAATTATTAAGTCGTTGAAAATCTTCTAAATGTAACATTGTTGAGTTTATTTTGCTTACATCCTTTTTCTGATAGCCTCCTTAAGCTAGAATAATCTTTGAAATGTCTTCTTGTTAGTTATTGATCTCTAACAGCTCATTTGGACAATATACCAGAACCATTATTAAGTGAAAAGGAATACAGCATTTAATGGTGTCCAACATTTAAAATAATGAGTAGTTATCAGTTGGAGTGATAAATCTTGGGTAACCATGCCGACTCCGCTCTGCTGCACCCTTCTTTCTATTTCTTGCCACGGTGAGTGTCATTGCAAAGACATCTCTTTCAACTGTGATTTATATGCTTACTTACATGTAATTCTTCTTTCTTCACTTGAGATCGACATGTTGGACAAAGAAGAACATGTTGGAGATCAATAAATAATAGTTAGACAATTTAAAGGTTGATTTTTCCAAAAAACCATTAATCAAGGTGTCAAAGTATATATTCTAACATTTTAAACAGCTTTCGTAATATTACTGTCTCGATTATACAGCTACGATGATTTCTTTGTAGATAAAATTTAAAGTGCTGAGAGTTGATTACAACTAAGATATTGAAAATTGAACCATGCATTTCAACTGTACCATGCAGTTGAAATACATCGAGTTCAATTTAGGATATTGTACTTGCAATTTGATCTTTCGTTGTCTTATGCGTAAGGTTATTCATTATGCAACTTTCTAGGAGGTAAGTAAAACATCGATCTTTCAAGTTTATTACGATTTTTTTCGATGTAAAATTTCTCTATGCGCTTCGTCTCCATGGTCAGTCTAAAGGCTCTTCACTTTCAGTGAATTTTTACTTCGCAAAAATATCAAAATCGTCCTTAATTTAAAGGAGCGATATTTTTCCTGCCTCGTGGAAGTTAACACAACATTTGCAGTTAATTTGCTCTATCTTAGCATGCAGTCTACTGTACTATTTACGTGCGGTGTACAGGCTACAAACAAACTTACTACGATATGCAGTAAGAAATAAGCATAGTGCTTATGGAAAGTAGTCGCAAGAGTGTGGGAGTCTGGAAAGATGTCCAAATGCTGGACATTGGCAGATGGCTCGACTGAGGAGCTGAAGTTTGCAAGCTCTCATGGAACGATTGGTGGAACATGGGCTACCGGCAGTGAAGCGGAAGCATAAATGGACATATGATGTGTTCCATGCCCCTGATAATCTGACACGTTGAGGAATCCGGACCGACCCACAATGTTATCTGTTTGACATGCCAATCCTCGTCGTGCCCTCTCTGGCTATCATGTGGCACAAAAGAGAGCATGCTACACGCACCGGTGCGACTTGGTCCTGCAAGCGATTGTGGAAGCAATCTCTCTCCCCCCCACGAAATTGTGAAGTTAGCGGAACCACCCAAAAGAACCACTACTATCTTTAAATTTGAATTTCTCTATAGCGACTGTGAATTTGTGGAATCTGATCAGGGGCTGAAATTGATAAAGTAGAAGTTGTTTCGAACAGGATCTCGCTGTACTAAATAATGATTCCGCTCGGCAGTTCCGCCAACTTTACAAAAGTCTCCCCTACAGGTAAGACAGGTAACAACGGGAATTGACTTTGTACCGAGTGGTCAAACAAAGAGACGAAAGACTCATCGTGCGATCTGTACCGCAGAAGTAGGAAGTGATCGGAAGTGATCCACTTCAGTGGATCACAGCTGCCAGGTGAATTATCCCTATCTGACCAACGACCTCATCTAGTGTTCAGCGACGCTGTAGGGAAGAAAATGATTATGGGCGAAATAACTGTTCCCTGGGAAGAGAGCGTTAGGGATGTCCATGAAGAGAAAACTGCGAAATATAAAGAACTGGCCAAAAGGATTCAGAAGCAAGGGTGGAAATATGAGCTCATGCCTTCTGAGAGTGGGATGCCGCTATTTCGTTGCTCCATCGGTGAGGAAATTTCTTGTTAAAGCGGGTGCTTGAGTCTAAACACCCCATGAAGAAGTTGAGTGCAAAAGTGGAAGAAGGTAGGACCTTGGGGCAACGAGCAGCTGCGGACCGACCATCTTGACAGGTACTTAACTAAGTGTGCCGAAATCTCAGTGACGGCTGGCGCCAATGTGTCAGGTCGTTTTGGGTGCAGCATTTTCTGCTTCACATAATTCAACAATTTCGTTTATCAAGCGATTCTTTTTATAGCAGATTTCCAACACTCAGTAATTGATTACTACTGAGTTGATTGCTCAGTACTCAGTTACTCATAAGTCATGTATTTTATCTTTAGCTACTTTAGGAATTATCTATTAATCTGTCACGATTTCATATAAGTTCATTTTCAATTGTCAACGCATTACATGGTTTCTTGACACACCTTGCGAATTTTCTCCAAGTTTTGCGCTAAGAATTGTACATACTGATTCTTGTGATCAGCATGTAAGATTAAGTTTAGATTATTGCCCATTTCTATACTTATAAAAAGAATTCTGCGGTTATGTACATCAAAATATATTGTTTCAACTAATTTTCTGCAATAGCTACCTTCTTAATACATTGGTATGATGGTCTACATTATTTCATTGTGGTTCAAATTTCACGTAAAATGAAATGATGAATTTCCCTTTAACGCCTAAAAGGTGTTTATTAAAATAAAAGCATGGAATTAGCTTTGAACATAAAAAAGGTTTGTAGAATTAAGGAGGGCATTATCGAGAAATGAACGAGCGAGCGGCATTTTTTGATGATTTTGAGCGGTGAGCGAGCGAAAGGATGATTTTGAGGAAATGAGCGATGAGCGAACGAAAGGGCGAATATGAGCAAACGAGCGAAAGCGGAATTTCGATCCGCTCAAAAACACTGATCTTGACTGATTGTTTTCTGTCAGAAAGATAATCAGACGCTAATTTCATGAATCCACTGAGGAATGGTTGCACAAAATGCAATCAATGATCACTTGGAGACCAACTTATTCGAAGGCCTTCGTAAAATCTTGCGCCATTGTGGCAACTCCCAAGGCTTTAGGATTCTCGAATGCTGAAGCATTGTGCAATGGTGCAAGCAGATCGGTGCAGCTATGAATGATTTGCTACCACCAAACTGATATTCAACAGAAGCTCACTGGAAACGTTGGGATGCAGTCTCCAAGAAAAACCGCTCAAAGAATTTAGATTGTGCGGATAGGGGCGAGATCAGTCTAAAGTTTAAGAATGGCCATAATGATGACGTGCTTCCATTCCAACACTTGGGAAAACGACGGCTCATGATCGACACGTTGATAATGTTCGCTGGTGTTTGAGGTGCAGCTATTAATCACCTGCCTCTTTGTAAATGAATGATGAAAGAAGATGTATTATCATTTCCAGCTGCTTTGTTGATTTTTACCTTTGAGAGGAGTCTATACTCATCGTCTCTATGTGACAGTTGGCATCAGATCATCATCGCAAATTATTGAAAATAGGTTTGGGAGAAAGTCAAGAAAGTCTATTACATAAATCGTGCAAAAAGTCAATATATTTCGGCTATTTACACTACAGCCATTGTCAAGAAAAGACAGAGATAAGCAAAGTTCATGGTTTCTCCAAAATGTGTAAAAATTGCATATCTCACATGTGGTATGTGGCTCTCAAGTAGAGTTCATTTAACAAAATCGAAACTGTGTACACAATGGGGATTTAATAAGTGCTAAGTTGCTACACTACCTGATATACTTACTTTATGGCTTCAGCGTTGATGAAGAGGGACTTAAAGTACGAGTATAGTGAACAAATTCAATAATGATTCCTAGAATAGAATTATGCATTTGTGCGGTGAGGAAAGTCGATATAGTTTGCATCAGGAGACTGTTAACAGGTCTCTCAGCCGATTTTGAATTCATCACTAACCGGAACTGTGTAAATTTGATGTGATGAACGAATTCATCGCTGTTTTTGCTATCTGAAGCTATAAACGCAAGACTGAACAGCTGTTTTGAAAAACTTGGCTGTCATACCTGCTGCTAGCCTCAACGGCTTCTCAAAATGCAAGATGATTGTGAACATCGGAGAAAGTATACTCACATTGTATAACCCCAAGTTGTGCTGTCATATGGAATTGGAAGCGTTTGCTTAAATGGTCTCATGAAGCCGAGAATTCTTTCATTTTAATGTCAAGAAGGAGTCTGAGGCAAATAATTCTTTGACTCTGGTTATATCAGCAATTTTACGTTTCACATCACTCACATGTTTAGTTCTACCAGATGTGATAGTGCCATTGCGTTAATCATGGCGACTGGTACAATATTCTGGTTTTTATTCAAGCAAAAGCATTTTTCATGTCGATGACGATTTTTGACAACTGTTTATTTTCCAGATCCAAACTATGCAATAGGCTTTGTCGTAAACGTTTTTAACATATGAAGCTCTGTATATTGGGTAAATTGTTTATTTGCGGTGCTGTTATTTGTACATGTGATGAATCCAACTGAAATTTGTCTCCAGAAGAGTTATTTTTAGAAATAATGGTTCTGGACACTCATGAATTTCAGCTTCATACAAATTTGGCTAAAATTAATTGTAGCTCGCGGAAGCTCTCCACACCAAATAAAACTTTGTATAAAACAAGATAGTCAAAAATAGACCTCCCTTCTTTAAGGCTACCATATGGGTCGAACCGTGTAAATTTTACAAAAATTACGACTCGTCTTAAAGAAGGGAGTGCTACTTTGATAGAGCCGTATTATAAAAGCATTACTTGGTTGAAACTTGGTTAACCTTATGGCAAGGTGTCTCTGTATATAATCGTCTGCATACTCGATTGTCTATATAAGGACATCAGCAGAATATCAACCAATCACGGTGATAGAGCATCAACAGAATATCAACCAATCACGGTGTTAGAGCATCAACAGAAAATCAACCAATCACGGTGTTAGAGCATCAACAGAAAATCAACCAATGACGGTGTTAGAGAGCATCAACAGAAAATCAACCAATCACGGTGTTAGAGCATCAATGCAGACTGGAGCCACCGGTAGCTTATGAAGTGTTCCGTAGCTTCGTGGTTGGTGCCTTGAAAAGCTGCCATCAAGGGCGACAGTTCGAATCCCTCGATTTTCTTTTTTGTTTATTCATGACATTTCCAAACATGAAGATGTTTTTCTGCCTTCTCTTCCATGCCAAGTAATGAGGGATCTGAAAAGGATGGATTTGGGTCAGGGCTGTGGAGCCGATGCGTTATCTCATCGGCTCCGGCTCCGCGACACTGATATGAAAGGCTCCGGCTCCGACTTCAAATTCAGGTTCTATCTATGCTGGTTATCCTGGATCCGTTGAACGGGTTTTTTGGATAACGGTGTGGCCTTTAGAGGCTTGCTACAATCATCAAATTAGTTTTCATTAACAAGCAACGACTTAAGTTTTATAATAAAAATGATAATAGCATAATATAATGATAAATAACATACTTGTCGTATATTTTTGCATGAATTGACTATCTCTGAAAGATAAAATAAAGTTATAGCCAGGATTGGTTAAATTAGATAAAGATCTCCCGCACTGCCTAAATATAAATTGGCCTAGCCTGCAACCAGTCTACTACGAGGCTATATTAAATAAGACCACAGGAGTGATGATGATATACCTAATTAGCCGTCACAGGGGCCGAATAGTAGTATAAGCTTTTTAACAAAGCTTGAATATGAAACTGGATAGCGTATGCCTCTAAATAGCTTACAGGGCGGCACTACTGCAGTTTATTGCACCCTCTTTTACCCCTACTGCAGTTTAGTGCACCCTAAAATGCATGTGAGAACAACATGATATAATCAACAGAATAAATGGCGTTCATTCTTCCCTATAGTTATAAATGAGTGTCTTTGTGTCTTCGTGTGTCTTCGTCTTCGTCTTCGCACATTACACCGAGCGCGTGCTTCGGTGTAATGTGCGTAGTCATCGTTTGCGGGAGAATGCGCCGTTGTTTTAGGGTGCACTAAACTGCAGTAGTGCCTGCAGTAGTGTATCTACTCGAACATGGAAAGGGTATACGCTATATAGCCAAATATACCGTATCAATAAAGATATCAATTGCTTTATTGAATATTAAAGTGTATATAGGCTAGCTTAGGTTGTTATTATTATTTGTTATTGCCTTTATTCAATAGTCTGTTGGTCCATGAATAATATGATCGGTGGGTAGTCCACGACTCATCATCTGTAGAAATTGTAATTTAGATAGCCTCATTGCAGTGTAGGCTAGAAATGTACAATTGAAAATTATACTTAAAAAATTAAAAATATATAATTTAGGACGAGTTTTGTAATTCTATGCAGCTTACTTTCTTAATAAGTTAAGGCTTAACTTACATTATGTTAATTTCGTATTTTTCATTATGGCGTAAAGTTGCACTAAATAATTCATCAATGATTCATGTATATTATTAGTATATTCAATTTATGTATAACACATTACCACTATTTCTCTGATGATGGTTAGGCTGATGAAACTGAACTCGGAGTATCACACAGTATGTTGCAGGGTGCTATGCATAATAAAAATTTGACTGCGAGTACCAAGCAGAAATCCCATCTACTTTGATAGCTTTCGAATGCGCGTGCGGTTTAATGTTACAGACAATAGAAAAGGGAGGTCAAAAGGCGCCTTGATTGAGAGCGTCTCAGTCTTTTTTTATTGTTTACATATAAGTAGTCAGCATGATATCAGCATAAAGTGTTGACAGACGGAAAAAATAATAATGAAAATTCTTGAAATCCACAGGTCTACGACATTTGGGGAAATATTATTACACAATGCGGCTCTTGTGCAGTCCTCCCTCACCCATTTTTTCTCTGGTCAAAAGATGCAGCACCATTGGATGTCCGTTTCAGCATCACCGGTTTGAGTGAAGCATTCCGTGCTGTTGTAAAAATCTATGTGGGTAATTGCGATGTCATAGTCGCAAACTTCGTCAGCAAGTCAACATTGTAATTTGCCTTCGGGTTTTTTCGCATTGAAATATACCCTTTGAATTTTGAAGTCAAATGAAATTCATTGTGAATGAGATACCTTTAGAATAATAAGGCGCTACTAGAAGTGGCTGGGTCGCTTATTGCTATAGCCATGTGAGGACTTGTAGTCAGGTCATTCGTGTGAGTGTGAAGAGTTATCCCTCCAATCAAAATTGATCAAATTGAATAATCGATTGTTTTGAAAAATGTAGGTGGGGGGACTGCACAAGAGCCTACAATACAATCTAAGGAAATTGGCATTGTCACAGATGCCAGTATCTTCTGCCAGTAGCCATACCGATCGATGGTAACCTACATAGTACCCGTATTAGATTTAAGACATTGCGCAAGAAATGTAGCTATATTGTCTTTGCTGACTGAACTGGAAATGTGTACATAAATGACTGGCGACTTGTCTCTAGGAATCTACAATCATCTAGTTGGCATGCATATAACAAGTCTTCAAATTAATGGATTTTGGAGAATACGTTGTAACTAAAAGCTATGGAAATTAGTCTTACGAAACATATGTAATAAAAAAATATTACACATGTTTGTAAATATGATACATATAATACAAAAGAAGGCGGCAACTGCAAAGAAAGATATCGTGGAGGACAGATCATTGGTATACTTATTAAAAGACATATCTTTAGATTTCAAATGACTTAATTTTTTTAGGATGCCAATTAATACCTTGCAAAATTCTAGATTTATATCAAAGCTCAAACTATCGGAGCCGGAGCCGGAGCATTTGAGATAAATCGGCTCCGGCTCCGGCCAAAACCATCGGCTCCTTAAGGCTCCGGCTTCGGCTCCACAGCCCTGATTTGGGTACATTTGATAGAATCCTTCAAATAATCGGTAGACCTCTTTATCATCTCTTTTGACACATGTCGCACTATAGGAAGATGCAAGATGAGTATTTCGAAGTGGTCACATTGCAATGCGTCTGAATGAAGAAATGATCGATATTCGATAATTTTTGGAATTAGAAAATGGAAGTTAAGAATGTTTAAAATATCATTTAGGGTCAATTATATTTTTTTAAAATTTTAACTCCAGTAAATCCCAAACATTGCTTTCCTCATAATTGAAATGGACAGATAAGAATCTCTCTCCTCATTCTAGATGCGAATTATTTTTTATTGAGTGAAGCCATTCAATCCTATAAACTTGACTGTGTATGTTCATTGCTTTCTTTCGTTTCAGGTTTTCTTCGAAGATATTATCGCTGAGCCTTACTCAACTGTTCACAGTTGCGACTGCCTTTGGAAGTGCGCATTTCGATGCTACAATGGATCAAAAAATTGCTGTTATAAATGCCTGAGTGGCATCTGTGGTATATGTATAGCTCTCTGCTGGGGATGTTCGGCTGCATGCCTTGCTTTCCATCACATTTGGTGTCTAACTCCGATATCTGGCCTGATGCACATGATTATCTTATCATTGAAGGCGGCATTGAATGTAGTAGTTGACTGTTGCATATCTCCTTGTTGTACTGTCGTTGGAAACTATGGCCACCATTTTAACAGATCTGAGAGACACATTCTGTAAAGTACTCCTTCTGCAATTTACCAATGATGCTCATCTAATTCTGTGAATAATTTTTCGGGTTCTCTAATGTTGACTAGTTTTTCGGCATTTTTTACCTTTTTGGATTATTTAAAAGTTGCTTGTATAGCTTTTTCTTTGCTTTCGTCTGCGATTTGGTATTAGAATGTTTTCAACTTGTTCGGTGATATTATTTTCGAAATCGCTTTTTATTAGCTGAGGTCCAACAGCCCTCAATCTCAAAAAGAAGCAAACATAGATATACAAGCAACTTCTATGTAGCGGATTTGAAATTAGTCAAAATAGCAATCCACAAAAGATAGAAAGAAATTGAAAATAGACGATAAACATGAAGCTGTCACTGGGAAGTGCGATTTCTTGAGTGATAATTGTGCCACTTAATGAAATGTACATGTAGCATATGCCCATGACATTTGTAAACAATCACCGAAGATATTTGAAATAAATTACGCTATCAAGTTTTCAGTCAAAATCGAAAACATGAAAACTGTGAAATTTGTGACTTCTTGCCGAATGACAAACGTTTTCTGGCAATGTTTGTGAGAAGTTTTACGTAGGTCAATCTTGTAGACCGTCTTATCAAAAGTATGAGTACAAACGGTACCATAGAGTAGGTATATATCCCTACTCTATGAACGGTACCTCGCTTCCAAGAATAAGAATATCCGAGATCATTGCACTATCCGATTGCGAGCTGAAAGGTCACATTGACATCATTTGCAAATAACCGAATTTACCATCAGTCTTCTGAACAAGTTTAGCAATTCCGTGGAAATTAAAATTGCTGAATATTTTCAATTCAACAGATTCAGCAATTGTACACTACTGAATAAAAGAGACGAGTTAATCAGCTGGTGATTGGATCTCACAAACTACTGTTGCCTCATGGTCATTGCTGCATTTTAGTTTCTAGATTTGAAGAAGATACAGGGAAAGCTTTTTCACTTGCAAATAGTTTCACATTTCTTTATGTTAACAATAACGATGCGGATTAACACAATTGTGAGTTCTTTTATCTTTTTTCTATTGTTGGAAATATGGTAGTATGTTAGCCACATAATGGTGCTTGGACAAGAGACCGAAGCGTCACTTGACAAAAATATTTTCTAGTTCTTTTTTAACAACCACAGAAAATATTTGTGAGATTAGAAAGACATTCAATTCATCAAAATCTCCAAAGAAAATAATTTGTTACAAAATCATAGAGGAAAATAGGAGTCAGCAAAAGCGATCAATTAATTTCAGATTTAATTGATCTTCTAAATTTTTTAGCTTGCAAATATGAAATAAATAATAATAAAACACATTTGCGAATTAAGGGCTGTCTTATGGGTAGCAGTGCTCATTTTTCCCCGCCGGTCTCCGCAATTTACATGAAAACGTTGAGAAAAAAACACTTGAAATATTAAAAGCAAAACATGCTACAGTGAATCTTTAAAAGATCATCATGGGACCATATTTCCCATCAGTAAAAACATGATATAAGTGATCTCGATACTTTTGACTCTGCAAATTCAGTTTACTATATTAAACTTTTTGAAAAATTACATCTTGACTTTTCGAAAATTAGTGTATATCTGTTAAAAACAGGTTCATGCAAACGGTAGAGCAAATCGTGACATTCAATGGTTAGTTAAAAAACGATTGCTGGGTCCCCAATTACGTAAAAGATAATTTTGTTAGCAACAGTTTTCGGCATGTTCGAGACAGTGTTCTGAATAGTCTGCTGTGTTTAAAGCTCAAAACGAAGAAATGTAGATTAAAAAGTAATGGGATCCATGTCGACAATTTTGATAATTACACAATAATTATGAAATAAGTAAAATTTTAATCTAAGTAAATAACGAAGTTATTGTGCTGGAGTAAGTTTATTTTGAAGAACTGAAATTTTTGCTGCTAGAGAAGCTTTTTGAGAAAATCAATGAAGTAAAGAATAAATGTAGTCTATCTGTACGCATCACATCAAAGCCTGGTAAAAGCAGCAACAGCATTTAAAAAGTTGTGTGACCATTTGTTCTTGTAATAGTTGTTTTAGAATTGGTGAATAACAAGAAAAAATCAATTCAACTACATTAAAATCCTTCTCTACTATAGGAGAGCGATGCCAAGATGAAATTTCAATCAACATGGGTGTCTTACTATGGCAAAGTAGGCCTACTACATTTTTTTTGACCGGCTACCGGCCCGATTTGGAATTTCTGTTCTACATTTACATAAGCTACATAATAACTACACCAATTGCATCAATGACTCTTTATGTCAAAGGTAAATATCTATATTAACCCTGTTTCAACTTGGAAGCACATTAGGCACAGAGACTTTCTTCCATGTGGCCGAGTTGTCATTTATTCCATTCTCATTACTTTTGTGGTGATGTTTAGCAAGAATTCAGAATGTACCTAGTTTAAAGGTCTTAGGTTTGGCCAGACCAAGATTTGAACCAATGTCTCCCGGAAGCAGAGCGAACACTCTACCACAAGGCCACAGCGCCGATTGTTTGAACAATGCTAGAACCATATCAACAAACGTATGAATAATAATTTATACTGACACTTACACACAACGATGCATGTGTAAGTTTCTGCTCAAATGATGTGATCGAATTAAAAGTCAGCTTGGACCCTCAGTCAGAAACTTTGATGCAAAACGGCCCCGGCCAGCCAAGATTGAGACTTTTTGGCTCCTAGGTATAGCCCTGAATCGCTTGCATATGTACGCATCATGAAGAATTAGCAGCAAATGCTCAGGCGTAGCTATGCTCAGGTTTTTTAAGAGTCTGATTATTCTTGGACGGGAAGCAAGCTTTTACCTTTCCTCAATCCTTCCGTTTTGGCGGAAACTTTCTACCTTGTCGTAAATTATTTTTTTATTTTCCGACTTTTACATGAACTTTTGCCTTCATCAATAAATCAGCGAAACTTGACTGCTGAAGCAATAAGGAGGCAATTCTAGCTGCATACATGTATTTGCGATTGCTTGCTTCTGTCAATACATGCCAGATATAAAATAGTTTTCTCAAACACTTCTAAGGTGGACTTCATTGACGACACGAAAGCGAGTTGATCTAACAATACATATTTTTATTGCTGTGTCTGTGTGTGTGTCAAAGTGCTCAAAAGTTATTTCTTTAGCAGGTTGACTCTTTCTATTGGTGGAACCATTTCATGAACTCAACAACCAAGCCGCCGGATTACTGCGACAGAGGTCTCCACCTGGCATTCGTATGTTAAGTCGACCATGATGATGTAATGAGACACAAGTCGATTAATGCACAGATGTTTAAAATGATTAGCCTTGTGTTCAAATCAATCATCAGCGATCGTTATAAATCTGAAGATGTTCTAAACAAGATTGTAGAGATTAAAACTTTACTACCGCATTTCTTTGAATAATAGCCGCCCTGAAATGAGAGACACTCTCACATGGAGTGAAAATAGACTGCTTTGGTTGCATCAAAAGTAAATTTGTAAATTTGTATTATACAAGTATACTCATTGACATAATTAATGAAACAAACTATCATTGGCTTGAATTGAAGTTTGTTTCATTTTTTTCTCAGGTATGATGCAATATCTCCCTTTCTATGTATTACCATTCAACAAATTAGAGAATGGAGAAAAATCTATGGTGGTCAAATTTCAAATTTTGATATCGATACAACTGTCACAATTGCTTTTACAAATTGAACATAAACGTGAACTGAAATCCAGCTTTTGTAAAATAAAATGGCACACGATCAGTTTACCAGAGGTATGGCTATTGGAATGATTCGTTGTGGTAGAAGTTGTGAGAATGTTGCCGAAGAGCTGCAACTATCGAGAGTCGTTGTTTGGAGGTGGTGGTGTCGATGGAATGCAGAAGTTAAAAAGAAGAGGGGATCTGGTCGACCAAGAAATCTAAATGCACCGATAAATTGCTAATTTGCTTTTAATTCACTAATTCAGAGTTGGAAGTTGGTCAACGAAACTTGACCCACGACCCACCTGACCCACCACATCTTTGACCCACTTGGCCCACCTGACCCATATGCTGCAAGGGTGTATAATGTGAGTGCAATTTCCAATTCTGGTATCATCTTTAGTTTCATTTTCATTCAAGATTCTACATGTAGGTCTATCTAGGTAGAGGCCTCACAGTTTCAAAATTATTGCTAAGATTTGTTATGAAGATTCAAGTGTATCAGATCACTTGTCACATGATAAATAGACATGCGACCTCATCAAAATTATCTTATTATCAAAATTCATGTGCCACAAATGCCTAAGGTTCTAAAAAATTTAACGATTCTGTTTCATGTTATAATTCTTGACTATCCTTTTTTGTGTTACCTATTTAACTCGTAGAGAGACAATTAGTTAAGTTGAGGGCCCTGCAGACTGAATTTTGTTAAAAAATTTATTAAAAAGTAAGATTGCAGTAGACCTTAATCATTCATTCATGCATTTATTATGTTAGATGCAACATGTGTGAAAGCTATTACAGAAAATCGTCAAACTAATATTTTGTTGTTTCAGATGGATTTCGATTCAAATTTCATTAACTTCCGCTAATGTCAGATTTAAGTAGAAAGTTGCATATTTGATGTAAGAGTGACATTCATTGAAAAGCAAATGGAATAAGCATGCGTAACGCGTGAGTAGAAAATTGCACGAGGACAAGATTATAATTCAGAAATTAGATTACAATGTACATATAGATGAACTGATATATTTGAGTGGCGCTACATGTTCGAGTACGTTGTGATAACAATCACTAGCGACATCATGTAAATATTCCTGTTTTTATTGATACCAAATCAAATATCAAAACGAAACTTTTTATTGATACGAAGTGTCAAAAAATATCTCCTCACAGAGCTCTGCCGTAATAAGTCTGTGAAAGGGATAAGTCTAGATCAATGACCGTCGTTTGAACTATCGTATTTCAGATTATCATGTATCGAATAAGCAATGAGATGCATGGAACATGTGTGATGCGAAAGTGGATTGAAAGGTTAAATACTTTAGATATGAAGCATGTATGCAAGTGGGTATATTATCAAGATATTTTAATCAATTACATATTTCGAAAATATTTAGGCTCTGATCAATCTTTACCCGAGATTTACCATTCTAATCTCTACCAGAGGATATTTTCTACGGAAGACCAACAAAATCAAACGAAACAAGCAAAGCGAAGGTCCTTTAAATAAATCCTCTGAATACCTGACTTCTTCAGTAGCTGTATCTCTGAAATCAAGGCCACACATCATCGGGTATCGTCAGACATAGCAACACAGAATCGAGCATACACAATTGTGCTCAAACAACTTCTCTCCACCATTAACAATAACCAACATTTCTCACTAGACAGCAGCAATTGCTTTCGGGCTTTTAATTTGTATGAATTCAGCCCCTTTCAAAACTGTATGAGGCGTGTGAAAGTCAATAGCGTTTCATATTTTAACTTTATGCATCCATCACCCCTTTCAGTGACACTGACTCAATCATTTTTCATGAATGATAAGAATACGAATAAATGAAGTTTACTGTATTTGAGAATGTCAAATCCATCATGGGTCAAACTGGTTGGAAGTGGGTCAACGAAGTCTGACCCACGACCCACCTGACCCACCAACTTTTCGGAAAAACACGACCCACGTGACCCACGCAATTTTGTGACCCACTTGACCCACCTGACCCGTGACGCACTTCCAACTCTACACTAATTGTTTGAACTCTGATTAAATCTACGAAATTTCTATGAAAGAAAGCAACGGTCGATCTCACGCACATATGGATATTCATCAACAAATAAAGAAATGAGAAAAACGAAAATGAATCGCCAATCAACTTCATCTGTGTAAGAGCGATTGGTGGCAATTGTGTCTTATTCAAAGAAATGCCATATCTACGTAAACATGGCATTTCTTCGGATAAAGTCTTGCATTTTTCTATGCAACAGAATACGGATAAATATATATATTCTTAATTTTTTATACACCAGATTCGGCCTCGATCGTTGCCTCCAAGGTCGCTGATGGATGCGTTTGGATAGCCAGGGTAAGACGTGTTATATGGAAACGGGTGACTGACACATTTTGATTTTTTTTCTTTGAGCCCAAACAATGGGAATCAGTCATTGAAACCTGATGAAATTAAACATGTAGCTAGAAAATTACTTGAAAATAACTACGGATATTTCCTTTTATCAGATACTACAATTTTTGACAGATTTTGTATCGTTTTCTCCATAGAATAGTAAACTTTCTATGGTTGGCCCTATTGTTAATTTCTATGCTCTTCTGCGAAGCAAAATATTTTAAAATGATTTTGATTCATTTTTGAGTTCATCTGATTCATCTTTGAGTTTTGGAAAACGATAATTTCTGTGCACAGTTATTCATGTTGTCAAGTATTTTGCAATCATCTTGTTCATGTAAATTGCAACATTCGACCCTTATGGATTTTGAGGTGTATGAAATTATTTTGTGAAATCGGGGTGATGTGGACATGTATGATAAGTGTATGTTTCTTACTTTCATCAGACAGCTATCTATTTCAATTTGTTGATAGTGATGAGAATTTGGACTAAATTTGTTGACAATGAATGTGCAATTGCTATTATTTGAAATGGAATCCTTTTGTCAAAACAGATTTAATTAATGGAAATCGATTCATATGCACCATTTTGGTTAAATTACGCTTTCAACTATGGATTTCACGGACTGAACTTTCCCGCATAATTTAAAAAATACGAGTAGAATCAAGTTATTAGAAAAATATTGATGCAAACTAATTTTGTTCCTGAAGTTGGATTTTCAGCTTTTTATTAATTGAATCTACTGTCCATATCACCCCAATCTTATAGCCTCACAATTGATAGGAGGAGAGCATCACAATTATAGAGAAAAGAACAGCAATTGAATTTGTGTGTTAACCATCATTTTGATTCACTTCACAAACTGATTTATAGTGTCTTGCTCATAATCACAACCAGTTGACAAAATGTCGAGAAATTACACCAGGAAAGTGGAAGATTGAGCTTCCTGCATAGCCTAGCAAGTAGTTAGGCCTATACCTATTAATCCGGAAGGTGATCCTCAGTTCAAAGAAAACTCTTACCCTGCACACACAAAGGTTCTCATCATTCAATTGAAAAAGTCTGCTCTCTACTAAACTTATTCTATAAGTAAGGACAATGAATATTGACCCAAAGCCCTCCTTTACAACTACGCGTTGGCGATTATTCGTCAGATACTCTGACTTTTGAAGAAATTGAAGATTTTCAATTCTTATGGAATAGCGAAAACAATGTTATGGAATGACGTTTTGGTTTTCCTAAAATTAACTTAGCATTTTAAAATAAATTCGCTGTACAATGATAACATTGAAATGATAACACGAAAAATGATGCTGTCAGCTCAGCTTTTGCATTGATGCATGCACGATCATCTGGAAATTGTCTACGGGCACACGATCTGTTTATGGGTAAGTCTGTAACCATGCATGATACTGATAAGAATGAAGTTAAAATCGAGGTTAAACTGTGCATCCGAACAATAATACTTAACATAATACAATAAGAATGAAAAATTCTCTCTCATCTTCGTTATAATTCCTCGTCAAAAGAACAAAGAAAATCAAATCCATTTATGCACGATTCACGCGCAATATAACAATCGATATACTAAATGAGGTGCTTTCATAGTATCCGTTGCTGAAGGAGCAGCGCATTCTCTTTGCTGTTGAAGAGTCACATAATGAACATATTTTCCAAGTGAAGTACGACGGGCGTACCAAAAGTTCGTGACGTTTGTTTCTCCTATCTATAGACGTCCAGTTTGGCGAAAGTTCATTTCTAAATATTATTTCTGATAGTTCTGATAATTGCTTTTCACAAGAAAAACATTTAACTTTCAATTGTACAAATATTTATTGACGGAAATAAAGGCGCATCAAAACTCTTTTTTCGATCTGGTCACCATAAATTGGATTTCCTTGGACAGAAAAACCAGAGAATATCTCCAGTTACGATTTGTGAAGTCCACAGAATTAGATTGTTTAATCGCATCACTTTGCTAGAAGCGCAAACTGATTCAAACAGATGGCACATGCAGGAACTTAATAAGTGGGTAAAAATATGTTTTTAATACCTTGCAGAGATAGGAAAAATAGTCGTGCGTCGCTTGCGGATTGCTCTGAATTCCTTCAAAATGCTCCGATCGCCACAATTCCTTCAGATTCGAAAAATTCAGATCATTGCGCAAAACTTTTCTCGATAATGTTGGGCCCTCCGATCATTTTAAAAAAAGTTAGCAGGCGCATGAAAAAACGGTCACAAACTTCTCTGTAGAACTTGACATCGTCTGTGTCTCTTTGTTGTGTGATCCGGTTGATAACAGTCACTGAAACTTTGCACAATTTGGCGTGTTTAATGTTGAACTGGCTGCTCATTGTTCGATTGCTATGGTATTTAGTCAGGAGATTGTACAATTTCACCAGAGTCACATGTTCCAATGCTTCCCTTCTAGTCAAACGTAAGAAGAGACGACCTGTCTAATTCTGTGGTGAAGTCCGTCATGCTGACAAAAGCAAAATTGTTTCACTAGTTACCGGCTTCAGTTCGTGTCTCTATAGGTTACCAATCAACTGACAATACCTCACAGCCAATGCACATGATTGATACAACATGACAACGATCAATGATCAAAGAAAAGAGTCGAATTAAAACCACAGTAATCAAACGTCACGAACTTTTGGTACGCCCTCGTAGAATTGGATGCCTCTTTCACGTGCTTAAGCAAATCTCCAAGAAATACAGTTATTAGGCCCACAGTTGTGGTAAATTATCTATCTCTCACACCTGATGGAAATGATCACGCCTTCGTGACGGAATAGCATGCGCACTAATTTGTAATTTTGCAGCTGTATGCCGTGGACTTGTGGTTCTTTCTACATTTTTCTGTACCCGATCATAGCTGCTTCTTTGCTGCAATATTTTCCTCGCCTGTGCGTGGTGGACCAATTTGATTCCTAGCTGATGTAGGCCTACTCGCTTCTGTATCATCAAATGAACTTTTTATTCGATCATCTTAGTTTTCATTTAATCCATCTTCTTCCCATTTCAGTCAGTTGAACCGCATTTGTGATAGCGACCGGGTTACAAAGGTATTGTATTAGAAGAGTTTGAAATGGCTTTGTCAGCGTGTAATTAAGGGAATGAAATTGACCTAGAAAATGTCGAGCCCACGGGATATTTCTTTCCACAAACACACCTATTAGCCATGCCAGTCGTCTGTGGCATGCACACTGTCATTTTGAGTTTCATGCAGGCTTGATTTGAGTCTGAAAAAGCCACTTGTATTGTCGCAAAATGATATGTCATTCCGAGACATTAATTATTTTGTCGTGGAATGCGATTTTGACAAATACGTCAACTAGCTGGACTATTGGCATGGTCTATGGTATTACACATGTTAAGAGTAGAATTAGGTATGTACTGTAAAGCAGTTATCTTGATTATTACCGATGCAATATGAAAAAATAGTTAATGTCGTGGAATGACGATCTTCGACGAAGCCTTTGAGCAGGCAATTTTAAAAATCAACCTGCCTATAATATCAATTTTTTTTTCGATTTAGCAGACAATTTGAAGGTGTTCTTGAAAAATAATTGACAATGATTAGTTCAGATTAGTGCTTAAAAATTACCGGTAATTAATTTTCAGTTACTTTATCGACAATTTTCTGGTAATTTATATTCATGTCCATATAACTTCAAATATAGAGCACCAATATGCCATGAATTTATAACCAAATGCACGCTTGACTTAGTCTGATTCTGGTGAAGGTTTGAATTTTGCTTAACATCTGATTCTTTTTTATATAAATTGCGATTAAGAAATGAAAAATTGACATTTTTTAGAAGTCTGTTTATCTTCCATCCAAATAGATCTGATAATCATAAGTTTGAGGGCAAATAAACATTGTTCTAGGTAACGCTCTATCGCAGCCTAATTCGGCCATTTGCTTTGATCTATATTGTCTAAAATTAAATTCAAGATTTGAATGGTATGACATTGATAGAAAAGAAGTAGAAATACTACAGAATAGCAGCCTTAATGAGCAATGACAAGCAGTGGCAGGAGCAGTTATTCGATTCGCGCGATTAATCGTGCGACGGAATCAATCGCACGATTCTTGAATGACCAGGAATCGCGCGATTTTTTGCCATGTGACTTCTCAATGGAATTTGCTTAACGAGGTAAAAACAATGTTTCTATTCACTCTTTCATCGTTTTGAGATAATTGCAATGCGTGGCCGCTCATTCCTCAGATCATGTATATCTAGATACAATGTATAGTTGCCGTGTGAAACCTCTATGGGAGCTCCCCACATAGCATTAAACACGTTCGCATAGGCCAGGTGCACCAATTATACGAATCATAGGCCTGCATGTTGTTAAGGCATTCAAACATAGCAAGTACCTACGATATTAAGTCTTTGCATTAGAATCATAATATACATTGATAACAATGCGTATTAATGCCTTTTTTATAATTAACATGCACACTGTGAACACAACCCGGTAACTAAGTGCACTTGATTATGAAGATTGTTGAGTTCCAGTTCGCCTGGGCATAGAATAGAAAGATGTCCTCAGACTTGAACTACTTAAGTCCAAAAATTTGACGCTGCGCTTTTCTCCCTACAGGGGCTTGTCAGCACGGCTTGGAATTGCCCAAACTAGTTTAAAATATCTGGAATGGCTGAGCAAGGGACTGCACGACGGGCTGTTCATTGTTTGTCTATCCTGTCTATGCCGTGCGGCTACTAATCATAAAGATTATAGCGTGCCAATTCTAGATATTGTAAGCTAGTCTGGGTCATTCCGACCAGTACTGGCGAATCCTTGTAAGCCGAAACGCAATGTCTAAGGCAGTCACAGAATTTTGTGCTTAAAATTGCTCAATTCTGAGGACACCTCTCTCTTAGATTTGCCAATGTTTTATCAAAGGTTATAAGTCTAGCAGTTTGATTTAATTGATGCACAATTGTGCTTATCTCAGGGCTGATAGAAGAAACGGCAAATACCTACACTCCTACAGCTATGCTCAATCAAATATGATTGATAAATACCAAATAGAACCAAAACTGGGAAATAAAAATATTAATAATATACTTCATAGTACATGTACATGATGTAGTACTTGCAGTACTTCTATGATGGCAGATTTGCAGATGAATCTTGTAAATAGATTATCAAGACTTTTCAAGCCTTGTTTGCGACTTTTTATGTATTCTGATTAGTGCTGTTTTCCCAAACATTTACAAGTAGAGTATCGCATTAATTAATAGGGTAGTTATAATTTCAGACTAAATGTAATAGACTATGAGTGTCACATGCTCTCGATTTAAGTGGAAATAATCAAATCTTTAATGAAAAATGGTATAGAAATGAGAAATAATATAAGCTAGAGTAGCTGTAAACTTCTATATGTCACTGAATCTCAAAATATTCAGAATCGCGCCCGCCACTGATGACAAGTGATATTATCCCATGTACTGCCGACCAATTTTGCATACGTTGACGGCCGACCGGGTCAAAAATGACCCGAAGCTGAGTTGACTGGGTTTTCTTTTATCTCCTAAGATACCGGAGAATTGGTGATTCCTTATCTTTAAACACTTTTGCTATCTAAATCATAAATAAATGATTCATAGACCTATGGATTGATAAAACACACAAGAAGAGATCATGATATGTTTTCATGAATAATGGTAAATGAATATATTATATTTCTTAATTGCTTTTTTCAAAATTAAAACGAAAGATCAGCATGGCAGTAGAATAAATAATCAGCTAAGAGTGCTTTGAAATTAAGTCCAGTCAAGAATTACAAGTTTGATATTGTTTTTATGACAAATAGTAGACATTTTTCAAAAAGGTGGGATATGTTTTTTGTGGAATTGTTTTTGAAATGCATTTGTTGCATCATTCACATTTTGTCTGGGTTTTGTTTTCCCCTGTTGGTGCAGTGCCTAACTTGACGTTTGTTTTGGTAATGATAATGTGAGGTGATGTCTGTTGAACAGAATGAAGAATGTCCCTTGGCGTCATTGGGGTGTTAGGCATGATCGTTCGAGAAGATTGCGCAGCTTCCATCAATTGTTTACCGAGTTTCAGTAAGAAATGGTGCAACTGTCTGGTTTTTCTCTGCGTGTTTTAGTATTTTCGGCTATAACAAAACTGGCAACACATCCAACGTCTACATGTAGAATCGTTTAAAATATAGTTTTTTCGGCCATCGTCGAGTTCCTCTCTGCGTCGATGTCCGCATCTTGTCAGGAACGTCTATTCCGCCGTTATGCTTGGTAATGCAAAGCATATTTTCTGATTTTTCTTCGGATCACATTCCATTGAAGTGCATTGTTGATAGAAGAGTAAAGTTTCTGACCTTGTTAGTAACACATTGCACAATGGTGGCATAATTCTGACGGTGTCCCAACATCCTCGAGTAGGCTATATACCAGTATACGTTGCATACCTTATCGAGTGTTTCTCATGGGGTTTTTGGGGAATCTCGCTTAGTATTTCTTTTTTGTTTACCTACCTAGGTACTCATGGGTTATCTCCCCCAAGTTTTCAAATTTGTCTAAAATCTGTAAAAAAGAATCAATCGTCATCAAACTTCGGATACACGTATCTAGCATATTTTCTACCTACATACAAAATTTAATGCAGATCCGACAAGTACTTCACTAGGTGACATGCCACGCTCAATCAGCGTAATTCACGCGTAAACCACGCGTGATTACACGTGACCCCAAACATCCATGGCTATGCGGAATATTGCTGCAATATCTGTTATATAAGTTAGTATAGTTGGCAGTCCTGTTATATAGACTTTGCGTCTCATGTGTCTGCATGTATCAGAGGCTAAACAATGTGATAGGACCTCAATTTCATGCTCAGGGAAACAGAACATGCTTAGCGGTTCATCCGTGGTTCATGCGGCAGCGCAGACAACCGTGAACGACGCGCAAACTGTAAACCGCTCGCCCGCGCGCATTCATAAACATTTCCCATGTTTTAACAGCATCAGATCAAATGATTTCTGACTCTTAGTGCAGCGCGTATGTACGCGGGTAGAAGAATAGAATGTCCTTAACCACGGATGTTTGGGGGATGTAGCCTGGTCACCATCGCTTCACGAGTTGTCGGGAGAATGACTTTGTTGACCTCAAGTGCCTTCTGCTCAGACGATGAGGTAACTGACAAGCAGATCAAGCTGCCGTCATCGCTGCACTTCAAGTTATCGCTCCCAATTCAAAAAGTACTTATCCGATTTGCCCAAAATTTGGTATGTGGCTAGACAATATCCTCACTTAAAGTTAAAGTTTTTAAAGTTTTGTGACGTTTGATTCATTTCTACGGCTTTAAGACAAATTTGAAAACGTTGGGGAGATAACCCATAAGTACCCCTACTATAACAATCGCCGCTCACTTCATTTGTTCGCTAAATCAAAAAATGCAAAGAAGTTATCGGCACGCACATTTCTGGTCAAAACTTCTTCGGGTCAAAAAAATGACCCGGTCGGCCTTATGCGTGTAAAATTTTTGAAATACCCGTAGGATTCTTGGTCCAATAGATATAAAATGGAACAATAAATGAAAATAAACACTAAGGAGATCAAAAAAAGTCACAAAATTTCAAGTTCATCTGATTCTCCATTCTTTGTTAATTTAAGCATGGAAGTCCGTTCGGGTGATTTTCGACCTGATCGGCAGTACATGGTCTATCTAGCTAGGTTGTTTGCACGAAAAAGATTTAAGGCCACAGAATTTGATTCATCTGCGCGCGCTTCGGTTTCCTAGAAAGGAAGAATCATATCTAACCTTAGTATCGAAATGGTACATAACAGAATTAGACAACTTGCTCCTTCTCGAATGGATAATTCGTGTATCGCTTGCTATTGGAAATGGCAAACAATAAGCTGTCAGCAGAGGACACCAGAGCCAGTGAGGAAGGCGTGCGTGCTGTGATATCACTTCGCACACACCTAAACACATATCGATCAAAACTTGTGCGCAATGATCTGAATTCTTCGAATCTGAAGGAATTGTGACAATCGAAGCACTTTGCTTGAACTCACATTAATCCGCAAGCGACGCACGACGTTTTTCCTATCTCTGTAAGGTATTAGGAATTCCCTTTTGCCCACTTAATAGGTTCCTTGATGTGCCAGCGATCTTGTTTTAATCACACCATTAGCAAACCGAAGCAGATAAACAAAATATTTAATTCTGTGATTAAGACATTCGAAATCTAATTTACCGATGGTATGATAATTTAGCATCTAATCAAACTCAATTTACTAAATAGCTAAATATTTTGGCTAAAATGTCGAAGGAAATTTAGCTTAACATGAAATTGTGTTTCAAAATTACGAAATTTTATGTTTCACACGCGAAATTTATAATATTTTGTGAACTATGTACTGCAAATCTTTACAGCTTTCTGTAAATCCAATCTGTGATAGGCTGCGTAGTAAATTTAGATGCAAGGAGACAATCTTGTTTCAAGAAATGAATTTTGTTCATTTTTGCCTTAATTTACTATCTCCTTAAACAATAATGGAGCTGCCAATTTTTCCGTGTCGTTACCTAGACCCAGTGATCGATCAATACACTGAAGTTTATCGTCTACATCTGTCTAGGAATGAAAACGTTGTGTTGAAATTAACATTTTTCAACAAACCTTTACTGAAATTTCCATGGTTTTTGTGAAACAATTCTTTGTGAAAATCAAACTTCAATTTTCAGAGCTAAACAGAACTTGTACATACCGTCTCAAGTTAACCCTCAACGGTACACATAATTTTATCTACGTTGAAGTACAAACGTATGCAATTTGTACACAACATTATTATGTTTGATTTTATCAATAAATTTCTTTTAGGTAAGAGCATATCACATTCTTGTGCCACAGAGGAGGTCCCTGCCTAAATACACTTTACTTAATTGATCATGATCGTTGTCTTTAAATTAATTAATTTAATTTAAAAAATGTATTGTTTATGTAACGAGCGAGAAGAGTAAGAAGAGTCCATTCTTTTGCTGAGTTTTACGGCAAGATCATATGAAGTGAAGCATCGATCGATAATAATCTCGTGACCACTACCAAAGAATGGAGCAGCCCATTTCATAACCACATCCGTCACAAGATTTCGTTGTACAGTCCCATATTAGTCTGTTTACCAGTGTAAATGGAAACTGTCAAGGCGAATCCGGTGGAGGCTTCACATGCCCAGAATATCTTCACGCCATATTTTCTGGGTTTTCTGGGCACAAACATGCGCCCAGGTGCCCGGCCGCGATATCCAAGTAGTTGTTCGTCTATCGTGATGGCGACATCTGGTATAATACATATGGAATCTCACCAAGTTTCAATGAAACATTGTCCATGCTTCACGAATCGCGGCAATCTTGTCATCACTCTTTCTCACTTCATGATCACAGAATTTGTCAAATCGAATAATGCGTAAGAAGAACTTGAAACGTTGGTAGCCATTTGCACCCCTGTATAAGGGTCGGCTATCATTTGAGGGATAGAGATCTTGCAATTGAGTCATATTATGCCTGTCGACACCGACTCGTATTACGACAAGCCAACATGCCAAAAAATCAGAGAAATCAAAATCTGACATGTATGACGGAGCCGGTTTCGAATTTCTCTCTGTAAATTCACGTCGGATGTCAGAAACGTTTCTGTTAGTGCAACGTAGAATATGCGCTGCCTTATCATGTCTTCGTCGTGGAACAAGAGCAAAAGCATTATTCTCATTCGTCGGATTACATAAGGTTTGCGATCGTTCACTCAAAATATTTCTTGTTATTAGGTATGGAGGAAGTGGCTGGGTGAGGGTCACACCTCCATCTTTTAGTTCAATAACCGAATTATTTTCATCATCTGCGCTATTAAACTGGATATTTCTTCAAATGCCTCGACTAGATCTTCCTCGTCGTCTACGTAGCTGCATATGGTCATTGTCACTCGATCGTGGAACGAGCAAGGCCTACTCTTAGTCACCGTCATACGTAGGGGTATCCACCGGAATATCCTTATCTGATGTATTTGCGTGCCGAATCATCGAATATGGCAAGCCTCAATGAAAGTCGTGTGGTGCTGTCGGTGCACCGCGTCTGCGTTGTTGAGAATGTATTTCTCGCGAGCAAAATGAAGAATAAAGCATTGAAGCACTCATTGAAGCTATTTAATCACACGCTGGCAAGTGTTAAGTTTCTGTCAGACAGAATTTGTACAGAAAAGGATTATTTAACTTTTGTGGCTTATTGAAAGATACACTGTAAACTCTAGGGCATGAAATTTCGCTTGAATTAGGCACGAAATTGAGGCATCAATTCTAACCAACACGAGGCACGAGTAGGCACGAATTTCATAGTGCCGAGTTCGTGTCCATATATTTTTCCTTCACTTTCATTGGATAAACAAATATTTGTTTTGGTGCCTATTAGTGCCTACGTGGCGCTTACTGGTGCCTCGAGGCACTAGAAAGGCACTAACTAGGCGCTAACTGGCACGAAATTTCGGCTTCGTACCTAAATTGGTGCCCTACAGTTTACAGTGCACGGTATCAATGAAAACTGTACATTGGCAAGTCCTACCAAAACCTAAGGCTGGCATATAAAACAAATTTTTAACTTAAATTGCAAGCAGACATGAAGCTTGAATTTTATTAAATGTGTACATTTTGTCTACGTTTGCATGGTCGAGAGCCAAGAAACATGGTCGATCCTAGGCCGGTATACTGAATGAATTTGTCAAGCGCATCGCATTTTAGTTATTGTTCATATAATATGAAGTGCTTATCCTCTGAAATATGGTTTATGACAGGCCTCCAAGCGCAAGACGAGTTCTTGCCCTGAGCAACACAAATTCAGTAGCATTTACACCATAAATATGGAGCTTCAATAAGACGTCGACAAATTGAATTAACTGATTTGACGAATTAAGATTCATTTCAATTTCTTGATGAGGAACTTCATTGCAACTTGTTCATATTGTTATCGATTAACGCAATGCGACTTTCAATTAACAACATTTTCTTGATTTTCACAGAATACTTGAATGTTGGTCGGTCATGTAAAACCAAAGTAAGTATATAAGTGAAGTATGCAATCAAAGCATGATTTGTGGGGACATCTATGATATTACTTTTTCGCCAGCTCTTAATATAAGCAGTTTTATTTGATACCTCAATTGATAACAGAAGATCATTGAATTATTAAATGGAAGGGACTGAATAGCTATGTCAAAACTATGAAGCAGTGAAAAATTACATAGTTATCCGTAGACGTTTGGAAGACAAAAACATAGATGAAGTTCCATTTCTATGTCTGGAATGTCAGAGTTGATTTGGCATAGAAATTAATTGATTGTTAAGGTACGATCGTAAACCACTCATTTATCTACACATTGATGTGGGCGTTATATGATTGTTTTCCTATATTAATGCATTTGCCAACTTTTGCCCACTGAACATATTGTAATCTTTGTCTGGAATCTATAAATACTTCATCTTCTTGTTGATAACCAGTTGTGCATACATTCATTGATCAGTTTTAGATTTCAATTGACTAAAATGATCACTAAAATATTGATTGTTAGTTAGTGACAGGTCTAATGAAAATAAGGAAAAATTATGAATGATGATCCTGCCTTAATTTGCAGATGCTATGTATTAATTGCACTTGAATATATTGAGCAATTAACACAATAGTTCCTCGGCTTCCGGCAAATCGCTGAAAAATAAAACTATATTCACAACAGAAAAAAAGGAAATCAACACGAAACATTCAGATGATGAATGATGCTCCTGCCTTAAGCTGCAGATACTTTGTATTAATTGCATTTGAATATAATGAGCAATTAACACAATAGTTCCTCGGCTTCCGGCAAATCGCTGAAAAATAAAACTATATTCACAACAGAAAAATGGAAAGCAACACGAAACATTCAGAAGCAAGTTAAAGCATTTGGGACATCGGACGCTGAATTAAGCAAACGTAGATTTGATTTTATCGGTTAGAATATTATAGGAGATTTTCAATGACGCAAGTCGGACAATTTGACGCAGAAAACCATTTTTACCAACTGAATTCGTCACTTCAGATACGTGACATGACGCAAGTCGGTCTTTATGACGCAAATGGTATATTAGACGCAATAAGTATATTTGACTCAAGCTGAAGTAAATGAAAATTGAAGTCAGACTTTTTGACGCAGTTCGTATATTTGACTCAAAATCATGAAATAAATTCTGAAAACTTCCTGACGCGTCCGAACAATTTGACGCATTTGGTATATTTGACTCAAAAACGATCGATAATGCAATGCGGTATATTAATATCTAAATATACGGTCAGAAGTTCTCTCAACAATATTATGCATGGAATAAAGCTATTATCTCAAAAGAACAAGTCAACATGGAATCAAATAGGCATATATCAAATGATGCCCAAGATTTACAATCTTAGTTCAGACAGCGGTTCATGGTAAATTTTGCACAACAGAAATATGGCGATCATGCTTTCTTCCAATTCAATGTTATCTACTGTTAGAATTATTTGTCAAGATAATTTGCTTTATTAAGTTTCAATGATCATCACACTATAAATGAGCTAATCGCAGGAGCAATTTTCTGTCATCTGGAACATTCATCGTAATCGAAATATAATTTGCAGAATGTTCGAATCGATTAATTAGAAAATTGCCATCTCATGTCAAGTAATGAGACCGAAAAGTTGATACTCTGTTTATCAGGAGGGCAACGACATGCCCTGAATAGTAGGCCTTGCCTACATTCTTTGGTTTATTCACGGGATCGTCAAGTAGGCAAGTCATTCCTTGAAAATGCATGAAACTGAAGGCAGGACTAGTGGAATTGAAACTGAGAAATTGTTCAGGTCTAATTTTTGGAATGTGAATTTAGCAAGGAAGTGGAGGGGAGCACAGTATGGAAGTTACAATATCCGAAAGCAATGGACCTATTGTCAATAAGATCTTTGTGAAGGGATATAACAGCAGAGCATTTATAGTGAGAAAAACTTTCTCACACCAAGTGAGAAAAAATTAGAGGAAAAACTTGATAACAATAACAAATATGAATGTTCATATTTGTTATTCTTGTCCTAGATATTAGATTATTGTTAGGACAAAGAACAAGAATAGAAGGATATCAGCAGATGTCACTTCCCTTTCAGACTATGGTTTTCAATGATTTTTGTTATTTTCTTGATATTGTTATTTATGAATTGAAGCCAAAATAGGCTACCAAAATTCACTCAAGGCATTCGATAGGCTCTGAGGTTCTTAAAGATATTTTTATATGCTAGGATTAGAAAATGAGAGAATCTAAAAAAACAAGAAATCGCAGTGGGCTGCAATGGTATGAATACAGATGTAGACATACGATAATTAGACTTCTAAAATATCTGTCACATGCATGTGCAGATATCATCATTACGAGAAAACATTGCTGTCTACTTTCGTCTGCATTGTACCATAGCTAAGTTGCGCACAATGATGATGCTGAAGCACTGCATGTCGCCTTCTTTAAATCGCACCCCTCCGAGCAAACGGATACCCGATCAGCATCTTATAGTTTCTCCGGATATCCACGGATCTTCACGGCTGAACGGATGCACACCATTATTTCTACGCCAGGAGCCGCTTGGATATCCAGTCTATCTCCGCGGATAACAAATTTTTATCCCAAGGAGATCCGCATCTTATAAGCGGATATGTTTGATATCCAACCGATATCTGATTCGTTGTTTCTGACGGATATCCGTGCTATCGGCTGTGCATTCTGGCTATCCGCCTGGCATCCCTTTGTTAACAATGGATATGTAGCAATCGCGACTTCGATGTCAGTTTGCTATTAAATCAAAAAAGTTGTCAGCTAGCCAAGCTGAGCAACTTCGGTGATGTTTGAGTACACTTGAGTCTTTGTTTGTGGCATGTTCTTTAATGCGTGTATGGAGTGAACGGACTGTACTCCCGATATAATTGCTTTTACACGTTTTGCATGCTATTTCATACACTACCATAGCTCTCAAGCAGATGTTGCTGTCAGCAATAACGCACTGATTCAATTTACACTTATGTTTGGAATGTGATTTTCTCAAAGCAAATAGAAAATTGCCCAAGTTGCTCTCCTAACATAGCTCTCCCGTTTACAGTCAAAATCATAGCGTTTGATACAAACAGCATTAACCTACGTTTCAGAGAGGCCATATCAATAAAATCTATGAAACCAAGCCTCAATAACAAAGATGAATGTTCAACTTATCAGACATTGATATTTTGATTTTTATGTAAGATGTAATTTGAAAATCCTTTTTACGTGAACAGGCCGTCATATCGGTGAAAATTTGTAAGATTGGATAATAATACAGCAGCTTGGCTAGCTGACAACTTTTTTGATTCAATTTAAAAATGCTGCTTAAAGAAAATTATATCTCATTATTGAATATCAGTTTGCTATCCCTACGCTGTCATCTAGTATTTGATTTCGATATTCGTTGGTTATACATTCGATGCGTGAAGCTATCCGCAAATGATGAACAATTCAAAAACCAACTAATCCTCAGATCGGACAGATAATTGCAATCTATACAATCCGGGGATCCACTGGCTTCTGGCACAGTTTTTGACTGAAAGCCGAATGACGATTCTCATCTTACCTACCTACACGTACACACAACTAAAAACATTCATGCAATTCATGCAGTAACAGAAAAAATAGACAAAAATAAGAGATGCCGACAAACCTCAAGCAACGTAATTTTTAATCCAGTGGATACAGCAACGCATCCATGAGGATTCAAAACTACCGACTTTGAGGTATACATGAAAAATTACTGAAAATACTTGTATTTTTCAACATTAGGAGGCTTGCCAAATCTGAATGTGAATAGCCTCACAGACAGATTTGTGTGCACAGAAAATGATCTCAAGAAACTGCATATAAAAGGTCTTCGTCCTATTGCATCGAAATGTGTTTTTCTTTGATCGTGTTTGACAAGATAAGGAACCGGATATAACTCGGCAGATGCGCAGCTTCGTGGTAGGCTTATTTCATTCTGTGAAAGTCTCATTTTCGGCATCGTTCCTAGAAGAATCTCGTTGTGGCTGTTTGACTATTTCTGTGCAACTAGTGATCTTTGAACTCGTGCGATCAGGCCATAGAAGTGGATTAGGCCTATCCATGTATTCGACCGCTCTGTGTCACTCGAAAGGAAGTAGCACTGAAGACGCGTAGCGCCAGACGATTTAGGCTGATCATTTGAAAGGTATATGCAGTGTTACTGATCTAAAAATCTATGACATCAAAAATCCAAGATTTTGATCTGCAAATGACTGAAATCAATGATAATTTTCTACAGAGCCCATGCAGCTCAGAACATTAAAGCATGTCAAGCTTGAGATATCTACTAATCATAATTGTGAAACATAGGAATTTCCTCAATGCCATTTTCAATGGGAACGAGAAGATGGATGGTGAAATGCTCCTACCTCAATGGTATCACATAGCAAAACAGACGGCCTTAATCATGCAATTAAGGCCGTCTAATTTGGAATTGGAGATATATAGACGACTTTCATGGAAAAACGACATGTGAAATATCGGCGGACAACCCTACTTACTCATAACAATGAAATCGATGACATACCACCCGGCCGTAATGGAATGGCAAAAAGAATGTTTAGGCTCACATAATAGGGTCCAGTAGTTGAAATGATTCCGAGTTTCATTTAAGTAAACCTTCTTCAGAGAATTGTCGTGTGGCATGCACTTCTACTCTTCTATAATAAAATTGTCAATTCGAAGATGAAGCAAAACAAAAAATCCTTATAACGTTATGTTTCTGGCAACTTCTGCAAAAGATTTTGACCAATTATTGTAAGGGTAGAATTCTTTAACCCACCTCCTGACGCTCTATTGACTTTCTGTTGATTATTTTTAGCTTTTTTGCCCCTTAAGAAGCGTGAATACGCGAAACGTCGGTCCTGTAAGCCTACATAGGTTTTATTACAATTTTATAGCCAATAAATTCTTTAAGAAGATACCTCAACGTACTTTTGGTTCATCATGAAGAATCGTCTGTTTGCTTCAATCGTATTCATCAAATACAGTGTGAATTTCAAAAACAATAATTAGTATTGTAGGTAGTTATTTATAGTACTTCATTATAGTAGTTCTATATTAGTATTACAGTATCATAGAAGAATGATAATAGCATTATTAGTTCTCCAACGTTATCAAAATGTTGTCATTAGTTCAGGCCTCCCCAGCCAAAATACAAATTTTTCTAGGCTTTTAGGTTTTCAAAAATCTCTAGAAATCTGCACGAGCGAGATCAAACAAAAATGGGAGACATTAATTTGGGACGGCAGAAAATGGGAAGCATCATCAGCAAAGCTATAGCGAAGGATGTAAGCCTAATACAATCCACGAAGACTGGAAACAAATGGAATAAGATGAAAAGCAAGTAGGCCTATACATGTAGTCTGCCAACTACGTTCAACTAGAATACTGCAGGTACTATGGTACTGTCCCAAATAGGAATTCCCAGCTAACACACATGTAAATGCAAATCTACTTGATGCACCACACTATCCCGAAGAAGGATTCTTCAGATGCCTTCACCGATATGCCCTCAAGCACAGTCTATTAATCAGGACTTTCGACTTTGATGCTCAGAGAAATTGATGAGCCAGTCGCTGCAGTGTCGATTTTATCCTTCTAGATGAATTTTGATAACTATGAAGCAATGGGAAAAATTCTCCTAACAAATTATACTTTGGTGTAAATAACGAATCCTTTTTAAGAGATGAAAGAAGAAATAGAGACGGGCTGATGATACCGTAGTACATGAAAAAGTACATGCATAGGCTATACCCTCATTCAGGCTAAAATTCAAACCGCAAGCCATATCCATTATTATAGACAAGTCATTTCTCAAAATGACAAAATGATGTATCTTTCAATACGAACGAATTTCAACACGACCGAAAGTCTGAGTGCTTTATTGTCTTAGAGTATGATAATAGAGCATTCTATTTGATTTAAAGCATATTTGCCATTTGAAAGCAGTGCTATTTTTTCTCTTAGAAAATATAGCACCGGTGAGGAAAATAAAGTTCAGTTATCCTAGATCCACATTTGTCTCAAGTTAAATGATGTACATCTGCGATTTACGGCAACTCTAATTTCACAGTCCTAGATATATTTCAAGCATTGCACCATTTGTATTCAATATTATTCTCCTGGTGTCTGCTTTTGGATTTGTAATCAAATTATGTGCTACTCTGAGAGGTAGGCAAAACACTAATTTGCGCTATGCTTTCGACAGCAAAATGCAGCTTCAAAATCTGTTTCACGGCAGGCCTATGTGAAATAGAGAAGATCCTTTTCAAGAACTCATACCTAAAATTCTGCTTCGTTCCTATGCCGCTAGTTAACTGCTTGTTGACAAGCATCCTTCCTTTCGGTCCATATTTCTCTACAACCAAGTTTGTGTACATACGCATCAGGCTAATTGTATTACCTAAATCGATGAATTAATTTATAGATTATTTGCTGGTGTTAACGATGATTTTACTGTGTTTTGTCAGCTCACTGCTATATAGCCGTTTTTCATTTGAAGCAAAATATAAATTTGTAGTAGAAATGTATTATAGTATGAAATTATTTTCTTGTCCATTCCTGCAAATGCGAATATACATGTACCTATTTAACACTATGCATAAGGCTTATATTCGTAGCAGTAGGATGTTGCCAATTTTATGTTGCATTTAAATTCCAATGAACAAACAGGCGAAACATGTCCCAGGCTTTCCAAAAGTTAGATGTAATTGAAGCAACTGCAAAAACGTGAATTGTGGTAAACACCATTAAAGAAATGACACTATTTTATAGCATGCAGCTACTTTGCTTTGGGGCTGGAAATGGACTTTCAATTTAGATATTGTTGAAATTTTGTTTCATAAGCATTGGAATGATAAGGTGGACCGGGGCAACCTGTGAACAAACTGACCTTGTAGAGAAGAATATCGAATAAAAGCACCTTAATTGACAAAGATGTCCCCTAGCTTTGTTAAAGTATAGGCCTTAATATTCAAATCATAGCACTATTTGTAAATTGCAGATAGAATCTAGTTTTTAGTAGTTCGGCATTTTTTTACTTTTTTGCCCACGGTATTACTATATGCGTATCAATTCATCATCTCAAACTAAAGGGTCATTTTCACAGTTTTCTGCTTGAGGCTCATGTGTGCCCTTAAGATTGCAGGTTTGTCAATTTTCATGATTTGTATTGATTTCAGCTGTAGAGATTTTGCTATGGGAATGGTATCGTGCAAAATTCACAAGTGTGACGTGGCAAAATTCTTTCCCTGAGGAAACGTTTTTTCAATGTGACAAATAAGTGGAGATTGGCACGATTGCCACTCTCAAACAAGCACGAGTCGACACTGAGAATTAGGCCTAGCTTAAAATGTCACACTTGTGACTACAGAACATTTAAGAAATCGTATGAGACTTACAGGGCAGTTTTACTACCCGCTTGTTTATTTTCTGCACCCAGAAACTATACAAATATTTTTATATTTTGTAGACCATTGAATATTGATACTTTGCGAACTTCTGCCAAATTATGGTTACATTATTGTGTAAGGTGACCATTTGATCAAGATGAATAATTCTAGGATTTGTATGGCAACTTGCCCTGAGCATGTTGACGCAGTTTTCATTTTCTGTTTTTACTGCATTTGTGCAAAATTTCTGCATGTCGCTAAGTGACGAGTAAAGATTGCTGAGAGTTATTTGCCAAATCTGTCTAGTGCTCTATCATCAGTGTCTAACATATATTGGAAAAAATTAATTTCTCGATTTAATATGATGCATTTATGCAAGACAGGCGGTCACCCTACTATATAGTCATGGAATTCGGCACCTTAAAATTTACCCACTTCAATTAGATTATGGTATCCTATTTATTGACTATCTTGAATAATAAATTCTAAGGGGACCGATCGTCAACCAGTCCCTCTGATTCTACCAGGCCATATTTGCATGCAAGCCTAAACTATATGAAGAGGTATAGACGTTCTGTAACTTACTCTGTGATGGTTGATCGCGATTATGAATGCATGATTCTCCCCTCCAACTTATTATGGAATCATGAGTCAAATATTCAATATGCGTCAAAACGTCTGACTTGCGTCTAAGTCCAACGTGTCAGAATACCGTCGTGAGTCAAAAAGTATGACTTGCGTCAGTAAGAACGAAAATCTGGAGTCTCCGAAACCGAAACCGGCGGAAAGTATTGAAAGCATGTATTGAATACATCTCAGCAAAATTTACCTGTACACCAAATTTGGTGAGATGCGAGCGTGCGGAACAAAGTCCATTTGCGTCAAAAAGTCTGACTGCGTCAAAATGTCCAACTTGGCGTCATTTTGTCTGACTTGCGTCATCTACTGACTATAAGGTTATTATAATATTATATATATATAATATATATATTATATAATATTAATATTATATTATTATATATCAATTCACAAAAGGTCTTCCAACGAAATTTATATTATTAAGCTATATAAAATAAACCAACGTTTCTCCTTTGTTAATAAACACTTAACTAGTGCGGCGGCGTAATAAGTTTCCAATCCTACATTCAACAGTGTATAATTTTATCCTAAACATATTGTTGTTGCTAACTGGTGCTAACTACATGTACAATCACTTTACTTCAGTTGGTTGACTAGTTGCGGTCTCACTCCCATCTAACCTGAAATTAATACTTGCATTCTTCATTCAACGAGTGCCAGGATTAGAAATAAATACTTCCATTTTTTCGCCAAATAATCGGCTTGATTGATTATTTTCTATTTGACGGAGCCGAAAACCGTGATATTTCGGTAAAAATGTCTATTTAGGCGAGACCTTTCAAACGACACAGACAGTCATCGTCAGGCGAATGAGACTCATGACACTCATGTAGAACACAAATAAAAAACGGTACTTATAGGTTATCCCCAACGTTTTCAAATTTGTCCAAAAGCCGTAGAAATGAATCAATCGTCACAAAACTTTAAACACACGTAGGTGAGGATCTAGCCACATACCAAATTTTGGCAAATCGGATATGTTCTTTTTTAATTAGAAGCGATGACTTGAAGTGCAGCGATGCCGGCAGCTTCATCTGAGTTGTCAGTGACCTCAACGTCTGAGCAGAAGGCTATTGAAGTCAACAAAGTCATTTCTCTACAACTCGTGAAGCGATTTGTGTAACTTTGTGTAATTTTACACTTTGTGTAAAACAATATACAAAATTTGCGAAATTGAAAAATTATAGACTATAATGAATACGTTTAGTGATTCAGATAGAAAATAACGACGACAACAAGTTCTACTGAAATTTGAGGAACGAAATTGACACAGTGGGTTAATTACGATCGAAATCGGCTTCAATATTTTCGTGGATAGTATTTTTTAGTAATTGTAAAAATATGCTAGATCGCATCACCATGCAGAGCGCAGACTTGAAAAAAGTGAATAATGGCATTAATGAGAAAACAATTATAGCGATCGTCTCAGCCCATAAGAAACCAGAATTAGAGGATTTTAAATGCATGTTGGAGAGACAGCAACTATAGTGAAGTTTGATAAATTCAGGCATTCTTTTTTGTTACTGCTAAGGGGTTGGTGATGGTATAAATATTTACATCATAGACATATGGTTGGATGCATAGGCTACACAAGCTATGATTTAATAAGACATGCTAGGCATTATTTAGCATGTGCCACCTGAAAAATAGTTTTTCGACACTTAAACATGCGCTATTCCAATAGGAGTCTTTAAGTTTAAATAGTAGCGTTGAATTCGATCGATCCTTGAATTATGGAAGTAGCTGTGCGCCCTGCAGCATATTCATTTCCCGAGTCAATTAAGAAATGTTATGTCAAAAACATGCAAGGCCTAGTTAGGCCAATAATTGTCACCTTTGCCAGCACGCGTCAACAGATAGGCCAATAACGCTAATTAAATTGAACTAGTTTATGTGGCATTCAATTCAAGGCTACCGGTGCTTGTGAATATCAAAAGAAGTTTCATATGGTTCAAACGTAGGCTATTCTCAAACTATACATCGATCTGCAAATTAAAGGGCAGTACTATAGTTTGTGACTGCATTGGATTTTATCGTATTAGGAAACCCCGAGAAATCGGTAATTTGTTGCAATCTTACCGGCAACTTCATTACCACTGGTGTCACACTTCAACCACTAGTTCAGATGAACAAGCGAGTATCTTGCATCTACAGAGATTTGATGTTTTTTGAATTTTTGTTCTAAAACACTGGGTTACTGCAAAAAAATCCGGAGGCCGGTGTTGCCGGATAATTAAAAAGAAATCTTTTACAAATTATGAATCAATGAGCATCAGTCAGTGCACGCACAATTGAGCAAAATTTCGATGTTCTAATTTTTGCCCTAGATGTTTACATAAAAATAAAATTGCACAGCTGCACTCATCATTGCCTTAAGTTTGCCTATAAATTGGGACGATGGCATTAATGAGAGTGTGCTATTCAATCCGATACACAGACGGCCATAATTGAAAATATATGCTAAGTGAAAAGATTCTCCGGTTAGAATCAAAATTTTAAGATCCGGCTCGGGATTCAAGAAATTTTGCAGCTCCGACTCCGAATGATGCACAAATTTGAGATCCAGTAGGTCTACATCCTTCTAATTTTTGCCTTTTGGTACGGATCTCAGGACCTGATTCTTAGATACAAAAATCTCACCCACTTTATAGGTGACACGGATCTATGCTGCACTCATTCGTTTATTTTGGGTAAGTGTATTTCATGTCATAAATCGCTCTTAAGTTCCAGATCCGATTATTGGCACAATAAGAGGTCATTGAAGAAAGCAATTAGATATATTTTCATTGATAATAAGCATAATACTGAACCAATAGAGATTGCTTTCTATAACAAGAAATATTCTGCGAAACATCGGAGATAGCAAGGTAATTATCAATAAAATTATCCATTTACAAAAAGAAATCGAAAACTACAACAATTACACGATTGATAATTACAGAGTAAATTTTCTACAAATCATGGTAAATAATTGGACGGGCAAACTATCATCTTGAAGCATGATACAAAACATGAAAAAATTTGTTTCAAACAAATGTAATGTATCACCATGAATTTGATAGCCGATCAAAAGTATTTTACAAGTGTTGCAGAAATTCAACACCTGTTAATTTGACTGAAAAGAATAAATAGAATTCTGAACATCATACATCAAGCTGCAAATAGACCAAAATCAATATGAATACACGATACCGATGTCAGTGAAGAAACGATATGACATGATTTCAAAGTAGGACCTACATGGAGTAAGACAGTACAATTAAGACACAGACAACTGAAAGTTCTACTGATTTACTCCGCAAAAGTCTTCGCATACATCTTTTTATGTAGACATCATCAATCTCACCACTCTTCGGCGCTTTGCTGTTGTTGACTTAATCAAGTCATTTGATTGAAATGGTAAAAAATTTTGGGCAAGTTCTGCGTGCCGACTATAAAAACATGGTTGGAGTTTTTTTAAATGAATAAGTTATACAAGTTTAATTTTGCACATTACCGACCAAAGAAAAACATTTATAAACGCAGATGGTTAGTTGACATTATGACGATTGCTGCTCTGATACTAAGTATGTTTAATGCTCAATTAGCATTATTCAATTAAATTTAGTGTTCAATGATTAATCATCAATTGTACACAATTTGGAAAAGCTTGAAATTGATAAGAACCTATCGATAAGTTGCGCAGATGATCATTCACATATTCTCCTGAGAAGAAAAAAGACAAAAAATATCATGATCTTGATTGGCGTGTGCATTTTTACGAGTAAATAAGTATTGGAAAATTTAAGATGGCATAATTTGAACAAACAGACAGCTATATTTTAATCTGCATACATGATGTTCAATTCTGGATTGGAATAGTGAAGATTTTCAGTCTCTAGTAACATCAAAGATTTTGATCTGAAGTAATTATTCGTGATATGACCATGTTTAACATTATTCACTAAGTTTATAAGATTTGTGTCATATTTCATCACACATTTTGAGATTGCATCTTTTATATCCCATTAAAAAATTTCAAGATTGTGAACCCGTGATATCCCCATTAAAAATGGCTCGCATACGCTTTCATGAGTCACTGTTTGCAGAATTGATTCTTTGTAGTCATTCATTGATTGATTTTTTACTAATAAATGTCAACTAATCATCGATGAAATATTTAGTTAATGAAATTGGCAAAATGCATGAATTACTGAATTCCTGCTGATAGTCAGTTATCAATACATTAGGGCAATGCACATACAGAGAAGATCTGGGTACAACTATCGCTGTGAATTCAACCTCTTCACCGGCACAAGTCAAAAAACGAGGTAAAAGATGAGACGTATCTCATCACAACCGATTCCTGCCTCACAACATCGACTTTAAGAGTGTGATTGCTTGAAGTTTTCCGTTCCATAATAGGCCTGTTGTAGATGCTGGCTACCTACGGAGATTAAAATGGTAACTGCATTCCTGAAAAGCAAAAAGAACTGTATAAATTAGTTTGCACGATAGTTGAGTGACTTCTATTACGTATTAGCCTCATAATGTGGAAGAAATAGAAAATAATCAGAAAATTTATACTGGCGTTTTTATCACTGGTATAGAGCATGTCCAAGTTATTGTTTAATGATGTCTTCTTGCAATGGAGTATTTTGTTAAATTTTGTTTTTTTAAATGTCGCGATTTCACGTGATCATTTTAGTACCCAGAATAAGTTCGAAGATCTAGAGAACACAAAACTCGCTTTCTTTATCGCAGATCGATCGAAGCCACAGAATTAGATTCATCTGTGCGCGCTTCGGTTTCCTAGAAAGGAAGAATCATATCTAACCTTAGTATCGAAATGGCACATCACAGAATTAGACAACTTGCTCCTTCTCGAATGGATAATTCGTGTATCGCTTGCTATTGGAAATGGCAAACAATAAGCTGTCAGCAGAGGACACTAGAGCCAGTGAGAGATGGGTGCGTGCTGTGATATCACTCCTCGCACACACATCGTCTTGGCTAACATTCGATTCAGTGTATGGACTATGCAGTAAGGAATGGTGAGAAGACGATGGTGAAATCATCAAGTGAACTAATTTTCGTACGCCTGCTACTTTTTCTAATAATGATTGGAGGGGCCAACATCATGGGGAAAACTTGTGCGCAATGATCTGAATTCTTCAAATCTGAAGGAATTGTGGCAATCGAAGCATTTTGCTGGAACTCACATTAATCCGCTACCGACGCACGATTTTTTTCCTATCTCTGTAATGTATTAGGAATTCTCTTTTGCCCACCTAATAAGTTCCTCGATGTGCCGGCGATTTCGTATTAATCACACTTCTAGCAAACCGAAGCAGATGAACAAAATATTTAATTCTGTGATCAAAGCATAAATGAATACTTCTTATAAATAGGCGAATTCGTAAACTGCAGAACATGATTGTCATCTCAGCTCTTGTCAATCGTTTTACGCCGATGGAGTGGCAAACTTAGGAGAGGACAGATGGGCATTTTCCAGTCCTTGTACCGTATTTTGGCTCACTCGTCGGCTTACTTTTTCTCCGGGAAAATGCCGCACACGGACGACCTAATCCACTTTACACTACAAATTTGGTGTTATTACATACTACTGATCCAAAAACATATGAGTAACTAATTTTAGCAAGACAATCATGAAGAAAGACAGAAATATTTGTCTTGAAAATGTCTTCGCTCTTTAGTTGACAAATATAGCTCAAACACAAGTCAAGATCTGCCAAGTGAAGCAATTGAATTGAATTGAAGTGCTTTGAGATAATATGTCCGCAATTCAGTATGTCACAGTATGTCAGTCAACAAACAAACGCTTAATAGGAGCTGGTGAAACATGTCTCGCGCTTGTTATTTAATTAATCATTTTATGTTTGTTTCGAGATACATTCGTCGATATTAGACTGCTGTTACGCATTATTTCAAATCGCGAGCAGGCCACTATCTGTCAAAGCATTAAAGCCTTCAAAGTTGCACAACACCCAAAAAATTAGGCCATGAATGAGTGAACCCCATGCGGAAAGGATAAATATGGCATTTTTCACTTACGTGGACGACGCTGGAATATTTTACTGAAGTATCTGACCGGCAGAACTCCTTGGGCATTACCTGGACACAGTACCACTTTGTTTGCAGATAGGAAAAATTCAAAACCATCTGAAAGTGGACATAGCAATCATCAAATCACGGCAACCAATATAATTCAATTTTTCTTGTCGATGGCGTAGTTTCAAAACCATTACCATGAGCAGAATAGTGATGAAAACATAATGAATCCGTTCATTAATAAGGAGAGGATTCTTCTAATCTGCGGGAAAAATTATCAAATCTTTGTAGAACTCCGATAGAGAAAAAAAATTGATCTTCGGATATTTGCAAAAAAATGGATCCTTGATATAAAATTTTCGTTGTATGCTAAGTTTTTTTGAGTTGCCACTCTACCTACTGCACACTTGTTGTACGGTTATCATCAGTCATTAAAAAAACTTATTATGGACATGTTTTATTGAATGACTTTAATTCATACTGACTATGCAAGAACACAATCAGGTTGGCCATGGTAATTGGAAATCAGTGAATAAGCTAAATTCACGACGAAGGCAGATATACACTGTGGCCCAGAATTGACTACACTTTAAACTATCACACAATCTTCCACACTTAGAGAGCCATCATTTACAAAAAGATGTGTGGTCGCCTGAATGAGAGAAGTGATAGTATGATCATGTCAAAAATGTGATAGAAAACAATCCAAAGACATCAAGATGACGTAATTAATAATGATGAACTCGATGAACGTTGTATCCTTTTCTCAAAACATTCAAACCAATATTGGTACGGTATTTTACAGAGATTTGTGTTAAAATTTGCATGGCTATTCTCGAGAAATATCTATCTCCACGGATGAGAACTAAATTGTTTTTCTAGAATGAATGCACAGTTTATGTCGCATCGAAAGACGTTGTTCAATGAGAATCTTTATTATGGAACAAATGCACCAAGTACCTCTTAACGTTTTGGTAAGGGTAGCGGTGTAGAAATATTCAACTATTTCAAATTTTATTGAAATTCATGTGGACTTTCATCATCTCATAACGCTGGAAAATGAGGTTGCACCAGGTCTTGTGCGACAAAAAATTCGTCCAATACTACATCTACATGTACAGAAAGAAAACGGCCGGGGAACTTCTCAGTTCACGATTGAAAGACTAACACTTTGATTGTGTATTGACATTATCGATAGAGTGTGAAAATGTCTGTCATTGATATCTTAAAAAAAAAGTTTGAAGCGTAATCACTTCTGGACCAGACTGTGTGTCAGGGCAACAAGTCAGGTATTAAATAGAACACTTACCGGACATTGCACGGGCCACATCGATAAATATTAGAATCTCAGCACTGCGCCGCATGCCACTTATAACTTCATTGTCCCCGGGTTCTCCGATGGCAAAATGGATATGTGTTCGAGTCATTCGGCTCAATCCTTTCGCCTTAATACTTGACCAATTTTTGAAGTATGTCCCATGAATGACTACAGGAACTTCAGAAGCGTCGGTGATAGGACGAAGATCCAAACCTTCCACCTGGTAAAAGCAAAAACCACACAAATGAGATAAATGTGGGGGACTTCATCGACAGCTTTTGTTCTTTTATAACTACATGCAACTTCCCTATGATCTAATAGAGGCTGCATTTCCATTGGTTGTTCATTATATTATAAACAAAAATGTGATCTGCAATATGCATAATAATTTTTCGTACATAATAAATATAATATCTTCCCAAAACTATTATCATGCAATTGCTGTCGTCCAGACATAGGCTATGAACTTCATAGAAATTCTGTAACTAATTTTATAATGAAATATAAATTCAAAATGCTTCATAGGAAAATGGACCTAATTAAAATTTTTCAGTGGATATATAATGATAAATTATTGCAAATTTTTAAGATATCTAGATTAACTAAATTTCCCATTATTTGTCCAAGAGATACATCTGCCGTTGAAGTGCACGTCTACCGATTAAGATATAACACATTTGTAATTCATAATATGATGTTCTAGCGAATAATGTTGTGAATTGAAGACTCCCTTGCAATAATTCGTTAGCCAGCAATTTCAACATTTGGAGAAAACATATCTTCTTTCATTCAAATGCGTAGATATCTGAAAGCATAAATTATCCAACTTCATTTCGTCAAAACTATAATATACAATGTTTCCGGAAAACCTTTATTTTGAAAGAATGCACTACTGATTCTAGAGAAGCTTAATTTGTTTTCAGAAATAATGGACCTAGGCGATTCATATCCAAGGTAAGAGAAAGTCCGATGACAATTTTGTCTGGCAAGCAGTTTATTAACAGTAGGCTTGTCGACCAGTCATCGTCGGATGAGTGACTTTCTCAAGCAGAAGAAGAGACCACCTGTCAAATTCTATAGTGCAAAAGCTACTGACATTTTCATCCTAAATTCGCACACGAGCTTCTTACTAATTTTATGTGTAGACTGTCACTCAACATCATTAAAACGACAATTCTTGAGTTGTGATTCCAGTCATCTTGCAAGTTGTGGAGCGTCAAACATCACAAGATTCAATTTGCTAATGTAGATCTATGAGAACTCTCCAACAGCATGCAGAAATAAGACATTCTTCGTAGCCGGTAGCTTGACCAATTTGCTCTTAAAGATAATGAAAGCGTCATGTAAACTGATGTTATTGGTACAGATGAACAAACAGTCTGGATCACAAAATGATATTCACAGAATTTGTATTCGGTGCGACACGTTTTGCTTATTGACTGCATGAATTAAGCAGAAGACGGTGAATGTGAGATTTTCAACTTCAATTCGACTTCTTGCTTCGATCGTATTCACGCAAGACGGCTTTCGCATCACCTGCGTGTGTCATGTACATGTATTTTTCTTTTAGTTAATCTGACTTTTCGCTTTGCGCAAGTTGGTGAGACTTTAATGGACAATATCTGTTTGCTGATGGCAATATCAACTGTTCGGTCACACACCGACTCAGGTGAATGTTGCTAGACCTGCTGGAGAATAAAGCCTAATACTAGAGAATCGCACCTAATACTAATTCTGTGAAGATCATTTTGTGATTAGAACAGTCTATGTTTGTTTATCTGCAACAATAACATCGGTTGTCATGACGTTTTCGTCATCTTTAACAGCATTCCGGCAAGCTACCGGTGATGGGGAATGTCGTATTTGTATTTGCATTGGGTTCCCTCATTTCTTAAAAATAATCGCGTTTCGAGCAGCTTTGAGTACATCAAAGAACGTTGTTCTAACCACAGAATTAGATTCATCTGCGGCCAATGTTATGGAGAAAACTTGTGCGCAATAATCGAATCTGAAGGAATTGTGGCAATCGAAGCACTTTTCTGGAACTCACATTAATCCGCAAGCGGCGCACGACTTTCTTTCCTATCTCTGTAATGTATTAGGAATTCTCTTTTGCCCACCTAATAAGTTCCTCGATGTGCCGGCGATTTCGTATTACCGTATTTCCTCTATTAAGAGCCCTACCTCTATTAAGCGCCCCTCTCTAATAAGAGCCTCCATCCAAATTGAAGAAGTTAATAAGCGCCCCCTCTCTATTTAGGGCCCCCAAAACATGACGGTGTAGAGTATTAAATAGCGATAAAATGGCATTATATATCGTCCAAGAAGATAGCTACCGGGTCAACTGAAAACGGCGCGTGAGTCGACAGTACCTTATGACATCGAAGAAGATGTGAGCTGCAGTGACGATAGTGTAATCGCAGACTTGGACGCTGAGAGTAAGCCTGAATCTGTATAACTGATGACGTTAGTTTGTTTGTATGTCTGAGTTTCTGCCATATTGTTTTGAATTAAAAGTTTTTCATTAGCTGAAAATTTATCTTTTCATTTTCTTTAATTCACACGTTAAAGACTGTGTAGAGGACATAAGAGTAGTTATAGATTAGTGTTGGTGGATACTGCATTTAAAATAATGTAAATAGAAAGCAAAATAGATGTTGTTATTTTATATTCATGTCAGTTTATCAAATTATTCCATACATGCAATATTTATTATATATGAAAAGCAAAATGTTTGGTAGAAAAAGTAGGTCTTCATTAATTAGGAAAATATATTAAGGGCCCCACCTCTTATTATGGCCCCTCTCTTATTAGAGCCCCCCTTAAAAACCTCGTTTGTAAATTAGCGCCCCGGGGCTCTTAATAGAGGAAATACGGTAATCACACTTCTAGCAAACCGAAGCAGATAAACAAAATATTTAATTCTGTGGTTCTAACGCTACAAAGACGGAAGCTTGCATGAATGCTCTGCAAAAAAGACTGCGATAATGGCTTCCAATACAATGCTTGTAAAAATGTTTGAACGCTCCACAACTTGCAACACGACAGGAATCACAACTCAAGAATTGTCGTTTTAATGATGTTGAGTGACAATCTACACATAAAATTAGTAAGAAGCTCGTGTGCGAATTTAGGATGAAAATGTCAGTAGCTCTCGCACTATAGAATTTGACAGGTCGTCTCTTCTTCTACTTGTCAAGGAAGCATCGCAACAGGCAATGTTGATGAAATGGCACAATGCGCTGACATAAAGTCGTAGCTATCGGAGAATGAGTTCAACATAAAACACGCCAAATTGCTTATTAGGCTATGATCGGGGCGAAATGAGACAACAAATGACACCAGCTGTGTTTCATAAAATAATTAACTTGTTTTTAATATGCAAACGCTATATATTACAATATGTTTAGGAAAGTTATGTGGATATTCCATGAATATCCTGCGTATCATCACCGACTGTCCATGATCATATGTACCGGTATACCTATGTCAGCGGAGGTGAACCTTCGTGATGAGAAAACGAACAAATTCCAACCCTTCAAAAGTATTTCCATGGAGAGATAGATACCAGATCAGTCGGACTCATAAACCACTATCAATAACGTAACAACTCACCTTCAAAGAATGTCCTTGAACTGCTCTGATTTCCGGCCGTGCACTCGAAGGGTTATTACGCAATTCATATCTTCCTTTCAAGTCATATTTAACCACTCGAAAGAAATCATTGAGACAATAAGAATGAAACTGCTTTAGGCGTATGATTTCGTCAATGTACAAATATCCACCTATAAGAAAAAAGTCTTCATTATGTCTTATAAAAGAGTCTTGTATAAAAGAGTCTTATTCTTCATTTACAGAGATAAGTAAAAATTGACCATTGATTAAGATGAAACCTATGGGTGAAATCAGATTGAATGATGGCAAGTTTTCGACAAATAATCAATAAATCCTACGCGCCATGAAAACATTTCCGCTTTGAAGTTTTCGACCGTTTTGTAATCAATGAATAATTAAGAATATCACTATTTCGCAGGGCTGTCAATGGAGTCGTGACCTGCCTTCTGTCGTGCATTGTTGATGACTTGAGGAATGAGCGGTTTTGATAGCCCGAAGAATTGTAGATTTGAAAGACCATCTTTATTCGATGTGTTCGAGTCAGGGGTCATCAAAAATACCCACAATCAATTAACTGCAATTATTTGGTGACAGCAATCAAATAATTGCGGTTGTAAATGATCACCAATTGAATAAACTTATTCCTAATGTTGGATTTTCGACTATCATACTTCATTCCAACTCAATACACAGGTTTCCAGCTTTACAAGTCACATAATAGCTTAATATTGTGGATTACTGAGCAACCAGCAGACCTAGTACATGAAATACATGTTTCAACTTGTGTTTTATATGTTTTACATTGTTCTTAATAAATTGCAATGTACGACCACAACAACCAATCAATTGCATTTGTTATGACATCTATCAATCAATTGCGACCGACTAACTGCAATGAATTGTGTGAAAAATGTAAAAAATGGATTGACTGTGTATTATAAATGAAACAGAAAATATTGGACAGATATATTCGTGAGAGTAGAATTGCCACCTCCTCCTCCTCTTGGACTTGATTAATCAGATATTCTCTAGTGAGGATTATCTGACTATTTGAGGACTATCTGAAAGCAACCAAAGGTCGAGTATGTATAACTAATCGGCTTAACTTCATCCGGTCAACTGCAAGCTAAAATGAGTTCTTAACCGGACCTGTCCGAAGCTTGACCTGAAAGCCGAGATTTAACATTCACTACATCTCAACGTACTTTGTCCTTATTCAATGGTTAGCTGTTACTGTTCATTACCGGCCATTCATGGTTCGGCCAGTTCGATAAAACTCATAGATAAACTTCCCGTCTCTGCCCATCCTAAATTTATTTATAAATTTGAGTGCGCTTGCAGTAGCAAGTTCATATATTGGCAGAACGGAAAGATCCTTGGGTGAACGGGTCAAGGACCATATGCCCACGTGGTTATTGGAGGGAAGGAGTTCACCGCCTCGATTCAAGTCTGCCGGAGAGCTCGACTGTTCGACATTTGTTTGCCAAAGGATGTGACCTCTCAGGTGTCAGGGGGCGTTTTTATCATTATGTGCAGATTCGATGTTACAAATGCACTTTTTTTCATGGGAGCTCTTGCCACATAAACGATTGCTCCTGACCTGTGCGTCCAGAAGAAGTCGGTGATCGGTTGCCGTGGCAATAGCATTGCTGTCTACTTACCGACCATGTTATTGCCCTTGTCTCACGTTGTACGCTATTAAAGGTTATGTTCCTATGATTAACATCTAGCTTGGCGTCAACACAAGACCTAGAGCGAACGAAAGGCCTCGCGTTCTGATTTTATTTGTTACTTCAAATGTCTCAAAATATATGAATCGGACCATTGCTTTTACTTTTCTATGCAGATTATGCAGCGGGTCGCATTTCTTCACGAATTGTATTGCTTAATTTATGGAAGGTTTTGTTAATATTGGAAAAGTAACACAAAATTTGTGTTAAATGCATTGGATACAGATGATGGATAGGACGGGGAAGGACGGACGAGGTGCAAAAACGACGAAGAAAATTACGAGCCCCGTACAACCAACCACACATAAGCTATGTGGAACAATTGCGAACGACGTTTCAAAGAAATTAATAATACTTTTTCATCAATGGTTCCTGGAATTCAATGAATTCTTGTGGAGACAGCAGTTTGGTTCGAGAGCATTCTACACAAAGAAAGCAATTTCACGTTTGAGTGATGCACTTTTTGAAGTATGCATTTTAAAAGATGGAGTCATAAATTTTCAAAGCTAGAGGGCTATTCTAGCTTTGAGTTCACAATTGCTCACAATAACCAGCAACTTGACTCGACTTGCTTGATAGGTGCTCTTTATTAAGTTTCATCACTTTTTCCCCATTAAAAACAGATTTGGCTTTAGAAATACTAAAAAGTTCAATAGGAACTTTTTGGAAACCCATAGCGCAGCCTATTATTCACTGATTAATGAGAATGAAACACATTTCAAACAGTTTCCTTTCGCTATTAAGACTGCCTGCACAATACTTTCAATAATAATTTCATAATTTCATTGACATCAACTCAAAATATGCAGTGCAAATTCTATACTTCAAATTTATATGCACTTCATTTCATCTTAACTACTATTGTGCATAATTTAGCTATGGTACAATGTGGAAAAAAGAAGGCAACAATGTATCCCATAATAATGATATCTGTATCTATGCATGTGATATATATTTAAGAAATCTCAGTTAGCGTATATCTGTATATGCATAGTCATAGCACTGCTGCCCGCTTTTTTCCTACATTTCTGCTCAAACCATTTCAATTACGTACAATAGTATTAACATAGATTTTTCGGGCAACAATGTAGAACATTTTCCGGTACTTACTCAAATGTCCTACATTGTTGCCCTAAAAAATCCATGTTTATGTTACGTGCTTGCAGCTATTATGCGGATGTTGACTATGTACTTACGGAATACTCACTAATTCCGATAATCAAAGAAATCATGGCAATAATGATAAAAACATTATGCAGGCAGTAAGATTTCCCATATGATTCTCCTCATAAAGAAGTGTTTGATTTCAACAACTGCTTGGATGGACTAAATGTGTAACTTGGACCAACAGTGACGAAGATGTCTCAGACAGTTATTTTCACATATTTAAACATCAAGAAAATCGCATGAAAATAAAGCTTACATTTTCTAGGAAACATCCTTTTGACCGCATCTTTCGGCGCACATGGAATAAAATCTGCATTAATGCGGGAAATTATACCTAGCTTACTAGCAGTGGTCGGATTTAGAATTTTCAGGATTTTCGTGCCCACCCCTCGAAATTCGTGCCCATGCGCTGCCACCAGCTCAAAGAACTCACTGCTTCAATGCATGATATAAATCCCCTTGTAATTGAATTGCATAATCTTCATATTGTTTTTTTGAGCCCGTAAATTCACATTTGTTGCATATACATGTATAAACTGTACATGCAATAGAAACTAGTCAACTGAAAATATGCCGAAATGCACTTTGTATTTAGCTACAAGTACTAGTATTATTCGTAGTATGCATATTACGTGGAAAAGTTTATAAAAATCATTTCTTCTTAGGAACATTATCATCATCGTCAAGGTAAACACTGATCCTTCTTTTCATGAACTTTTGGAATAGTATTTCTGATTCCCGATTTTTATCATCCGGCATTAGTTTCGACATTTCATTCATAAGAGCCTTCAGACTTGCATCCGCACCCTTCAGTCTCGTCATATCTTCCTGATGAGTCATTTCGTTTTATCATCCTTGATTTTCTGTTCATTTTGTTATGTTGGCTTCTAAGTTGGTTTGTAATCAAATACTACCACCAAATTGGAAGAGTAGGCTATACCATCGAATTAGCTTCAATTATAGCTTAATTGATTTTAAAAAAATACTTAAATTACCCGAGTCATCTATCATTTTTCTGATTCGCTTTCTTCAGTACGTAAATGCGTAAATGAAACAGTGATATATTAGAGTCATAAGTGGTTACCTAAACTATGCTGAGGAGTAAACATAGCTCGATCGAATGACGAATACCTGTATTATTTAGTTTTATTTTCTTTTTTGAAAAAAAATGATTTCCAGAATCAGCAACAAATTAAGTTGTTTTAAATACATACAATGAATTAATGCATGAAGTATACAGCTATCAGTACACATTGTGTTCGAAATTTCAGGTGATTCTCAGAAAAAGATGGGCACGAATTTCAAGAGGTTCAATTTTCGTGCCCACACTCATTTTTCGTGTATTCGTGCCCACTTTCGACAAATTCGTGCCCAAATCCGACCACTGCATTAATAATGCTTAATGGGGTTGGAGCGTATACATATTTTATAATTCACAATGTATCCAAAAACATTGTGTTGCGCAGATGCGTAGCGTATCTACATCCTCTTAGACTATGTTATTCGCTAGATAATAGGCAATGTATCGACCACTGTACTAGTAAACTGCAATCCCTTGCTTATTTCATGATTGACTTACATACTTGACTATCCGTTTTCGCAAAAATGAGTGATAATCTTATCTGTTCCCAAGAATGTCTGCTAGAACTACTAAAATGCAGATCATGCATTGTACATCCGTTGTCACAACTTTCACATATGCTTAACAATGCCTAATTCTGAAACATCTGACACACTGAAAATGAGAATCATTCAGCAAACGTCTCACCTTCATGGAATGTAAGTCCAACTGTTTCAGCTCCGTGTCGCAGGAGCCAAGCTAATGTTTTAGACAGGCGAATATCAGGACTTTTCTGCAAATAAACTGTCAGTTATTGATATCAACTTCAGCATTTCATACAACTTACATTCAACTCTTGTGGCTTCAGCCTCAACTTCGAGCCTCGAGCGCTAAAACGAATCTGACTATCGCCATGAACCAACATTCGCAATTTTTCTTCCGATAAATGTCGAAACTCTGGAATTCTTCGAATGTCATCGAAGAAAAAATATTCTCCTGGAAGTCATGAAAACAGTATCGAGGATGAAGCAGCCGAACGTTGAGTCATAAGTAGGATTGCTGACATAAGGGAAAGCAAAGAGTTTGCGGATCATGATTTATTTGAACTTCTTTTTAATTTCAAACTAGCTTCCAACATATTGAATGATTTTTGATGTCATAGAAGAACAAATTAAGATATGAACTTCCACACTTTACTACTGTATAATAGAATATTCAAATGCGACTGCAGTTCAAAATTCCACCGGTTTTTCGCCGACTATCGGACATATTCGATTGTTTGACAACGATCTGCATTAATCGACGTCATTTTTCATTTATCAATAGCACTTCATTGATAATTAGATATCTTTTAATTTTATATAGACATTTTACTATGATTTTCCCTTTGATAATCGTGAGGCTGGATAATGTGTGCTGAGCATTGAGCAAAACATTTTAAGAGTGCATTAAATGATCCCCAAAATAATTAATTATTTTTACCTGGAAGTCTACGCAATCCATATTTCTCATATTCATTTGACAGCAAAACTTCTAGCTTTGATCGAAGTGTCTCGTCACATTCTTCCTCCATTGCCTGAAATGTAAATTTGCATCATCAAAAGCTTGTTGTTTCTGCATACATGACTACGAATGCTTCAAGCACGAGGAAAAATTTCAAAAACTTTTATTTTTGAGTTTTAACACAGCAATGGAAATGCGCCTGCCGATTTTAGGAAATTGAATGAATTTTATCATAAAATGCTTGCGTGAATTCGGTTGTTCAGTATTAACTGACAACAAATTAAATTCACGAAAAGTTCACTGGCTGCATAATGAAGCGCTTTGTGGGATAATAGACCGACTCGATTATCTTCGAAGTTTTATATATTTAACATCGAAATCTTTATTAACGTCCTCCAAAATTTATCTAGGTCTCTTTCCTTTATCCATATCGATTTCTGTCGAAGTTAAATTTTCAAAATAGAAATCTTTACATTGATCGGTTTCTTTCGGATTTTTTCGTTATATCGAACCTTCCTTTTCAACATGCATATCAAACCAGTAAATAAAATTTCTCTCTTTTATTAGGGAATATAGAAACTGCACGGTCGTAGCAAATAGCATTTTTTAATTATCAAACAGTATATCAAACTCTATATCCACTTCATTAAAAGCATATTTTTCGAGATCAAAATCTTTATTTCCTTTATACATCGATTACTGAATTTATCTTTCTATATCAAAATCAACGTGTACAGCAATTTCCATCAAAGTTTACTTTTCAAAATATATATCAAAACCTGAATCACTTTATTATTCTCCTATGTCGGAATCGCAGTCGAGATGCATTTCCTCGAAGTATATTTCTCTACCACAACATCAAAATATAAGCATCAAGTAGGCTATATTGATTTCCTTTGAAGTTAATAAAGGCAAAGTTTTCTAAATGAAAATTTGATCAACATTGGCTTCCTTCGAAGTCAACCGGAGCATGTTTTCTATGCTGAGATGTTTATCGAGACCGAACTCTTGCCATAAAACCCTTTCGCTTACCTGCTATTTACAATGTGGGCAATCGAATCGCTTATTAATAGAATTTCAATCTGAAGTGGAGCTTAATTTGATATTTGATGTGCTATACACTGGCAAAGCTTGCACGGAGCTCTATGGAGTCGCAGCGAAATATGCGAGGTTCATAATTTCTCACAAAAACTATAGGTATTGCGAAACTTCGCGAATTTCCATTTTATTTCACTACTAAAGGTAAGTCTGGTTTTTCTGCAATGATTCGATAACATCAATATCATCCGTGATTTTCCATGAAAACTCGGATGTGTTTGCTCCAATGCATCCAAACTGCAACTCACTAAAGTGAATTCGACGTGCGTCTTTCTGATGTGATTTTGATTTATAAGCTTGTGGATAGGAAAGTCAGAAAACGATTGAAGTAACCGAAAACTGTGACCATTGATGATCCCTTATATTTCATTCAAACCAGAATAGGAAGTGTGCAGCTCACTTTTGCAGTCTAGCGCGGAATTCTAATTTATTTTCCAGCATAAACTGCACAACACACAAAATAGATTACATGCTGCTGTAGCTGAAAAGTAAAAATCACTATCAGCGCCTGCAGTGCTGCGAGGCACGTTCTTCTCACAATCGGCTGATGTCTTTTCGGACAGAGGTATATAATACAGACCTGCCAACATTCACATTTGCAAAATCAGAACATGGTCACTATCATCAGGTATGCAAACTAACCCATATATATTCAAAAAATCTACATTATTTTGAATATTTTATTGAACATAAATACTTTAAAATACGACTATTTGAGACACTGGAATCATAAAATATATATGGCATACTGTATAACTGTGAAAAGCGAGTGGCATCTTATGATTAAGATAACACACATGTGAATATGGAATGCGCGCAGCGCAAAATTTTTGAAATATTTGCTAGACTTATTTAAAAACTGACTAGTAAAAATCTTACAACATAAAAAAATTAAAATATCGGGACATTTGTCTGAAAATCGGGACTCCTGAAAATGGCAATCAAATCGGGACAGTCCCGACGAAATCGGCACAGTTGGCACGTCTGATAATGTCTTTATACGGTGAAAGTGAGCACATTCTTGTTTAATAACATTATCTGACAGTTCTGGTTTTCTAGTCGGCTATTTCTCATCGTTTAGGTGTCAATTTCTCATCGTTTCAAAATTTATACAAATTTTTGAAAGTCTCAAAATATTTGTAAAAATTCAGGGTGGCGGCCGAGCCCGGGAATCGCCCTTAAACTTAAGCGAAATAGCCAATTAGCCCTCAAATAGCCCGGGAATGCCATTTTGTGATTTTTGCCACTAAGTTAAATGAGCAATATTTTTTGATTTCAACTGCTACTATTGCGACTTTTATTGATCCCACCATTTCTATCAAATTTCTTCGAATATTAATTGAAATAAACAATATGATTGCACATTTAGATGAAATGCTTACGAGTACATGAATTTACTTCGTTTCCGTGTGACTGTAGATGATATTTGTGAGGCGATGGTTATGTCGTTGGCGCGTCGCTAATAATGAATTCGCTAATGATGAAGCACCGCAAATAAGTAATGTTGCATCTTACAAAACCAATGTATGGCTATTCACGTCAAAGTCGTTGGGTTGACTATAATCTAATTCGTATATGCATGTTTAAACTCGCTAAAAATCGTCTTTGTTTCTTAACGAGTCTACGTGCAATTGTGAAACACACTCGTAATATGGCAAATTATGATGTAATTAAAAATGCAAGTTTTAGACACTCAAAAGTCATATCTAAATCGTCCCTTATCTTCACGTTACAAATTTCATAAGTTGTAAGATATTTTGCGAGTGCAAAACCTTTTGAGCAATAATAGCTTAATTTAACACTGCATGTTACTCCTACGCTTTCACCCACACCAAGTTGCAAAAGGATATCTGTCCAAAATCATGCCAAAAAAATTCTACCAAAGTTGCCACTGACAAAAAAGTGCATCAGAGTTTTCGTTGGTATTTTGTGATGAGCTAAGTGATGAGTTCGAAAACCTCACATTAAGTCGCGACAAGAAGTCCACCCCAAACCAATTGGACTTATGCATGGACCAACGCTTCCAAATGTCGGGGTCGCGACCAAAAATAGGGTCGCTAGTATATGGAAGCAACCATCTGGAGCTTCTTCTAGCGGTAGAGATTTTGTTCTCTGTTCCGGTCATGACTACACTAGAAACGTGAAAAGTAAATCAGAAAGCAAAAGAAAGCAAATTTTGCTAGCCTATGCCGTATGCCTAGAAAAATAGGGCCTAGCAATTTAATACCTGGATGGATGTGCTTGACCGGCCAAAATTAAATTAAACCAGATAAAGAAGCCTCTGCCATGTTATTGTCTTCAATATAGAGGCAACATTACTGCGTTGCACCGCATTCGCTGAATCAAGAAAGATCGAGACTTTGATTTTCGGGCATTATAGTTGACTCTGCTCGAAACATTAGACACAAATTTCACGACTGGCGGTTACCATGCGCACATTGTTTCTACACATGTTAATAAAAAAGAGGATGATAATTAGGAATTCTTTTAGCGCTTTCTTCCTGCATTGTGGCAGTTTTACTGGCTGCTCTTGTTTTATGATGAAGACAGTTTAAAGAAGTGTCCCGATAATTATCGAGCGGTATGATTGGAATAACGTATCTGTTTAATATTAAATAAATATCGTGGAAATTCGATGAAATAGCCCGGGAATTTGAAGCTTGGAATCTGGCCGCCACCCTGGACTTGGCGATAAAACCACTTTCTTTTGAAAATTGAAAGAGTTTCCTTTAATCTCTGCTCGTTAGCTTTCGACCCGACCACATTTCGTTCTCATCACGGAATTTTTAATCTCCTTTTTTTAACATGGACCATTAATCAGATTTCATGATATCATTTTTATCGTCGTTTTTTCTTTCATCAACAATCACGTTATTCGCACACTGAATTTCTTTCTTCTGTCTTCTGAAGAGATTTATTTGCATCTCATCTCTCCCTATCTCAGTGTTGGATTCTTTGTGACCGTTAACTTTTTCTTTTTTTCACGAGATATTGAATATCTCGTTTACGAAACTAAAATGATGTAGGCTGACCGGTTACATATATACATGTACACGAGAAATATGAACTATGACCATGAAAGCGCACATAGGAACGACGCAGGGAACGGCAAACAGGAACAACGAGGATAGGATAAGGGCACATGGATTAAATTGAAACGAACAAACGTTAGATACATTAACATGAAACACTATACGCGACATGCAATTATCGGAATTGAATCTTATTATGGAATTGGAATTGGAATTGAATTGAACTTTTTCGACTGGAATTGGAATTGGATTTGGAATTGAAATTTCTGATCCGGACTTGGAATTGGAATGGAATCAAAAAATTTCAGTGGAATTTTTCCAGCTCTGGTCAATGCGTGCCTACTAACTAAACAAGGAAAAACATGAAAATTTATTTCAACATTCATTTATACAAAATGGAAAATCGGTAATAACACATCGGTAGATCAATATCGTAAGAAATACTCTCAGGAAGAAGAAGGATCTCATCACAACTTTGGTGCTGATTCCGTTATTCCTGTCAGACAGAATTTCAATACTGTACCGGCAAATGAAAATGCCTAGTTTGAATTTAATCCTAATTTTGAACGCACCATGAACATGTGGATATAAATGATCACATAAGAATTCACCAATTCAGACTTTCTTGCTGTGTGCACAGGTTTGCCGGAAGTGAGTAATTGACTAATGATTGATGCGTTGTATGATTTCAATTACATATTGAAAACTGACATGGTGACATTCTGATGATCTATAATATGCATAGATATTTTTCTCTTCGGTGATATTTGTCTGACAGCCATAACTGTGAATGTGATATTCCGCATGCAGTCTAGTACATTATTTCAATAGGAAGTTGTTGACAGTCAAGAAAATGTCTAAATTATGATTTCAAACTCAACTTGCGTTGCGTACCACGCTTTTAGAATTTGAGCGGATCGGTCACGTAAACTGACAATGTCATTGCGATAAGATCTTCATCTTCTTCTGAATTTCCGCTTGTCTAAAGACAGTTGAATACATATATATTACATAAATAAAGATCATTATTAAAATATAGAAGTTTTTCGAAGCAACTACAAACTTGTGGACATAATTGTTACAATTGAAAACTAGCAGGTGACTTTCTTTCAGCTTCAAGCTCTGTACTGATAATGCAATAAGGATCCTCAAATTCACTAATAAACTGCAAATAGATCAGCATCTACTTTTAGTTATAATTGGGATCTCAGTCAAGTAAATAGCCGTGAGAAAATTGTCCCGATCAGTCAAAAGTCATGGTAACGGACTCAGACATGTTAATGACCATCGCCGACTTGACAATGAATGTCTCAATGAAGCTGTTTAACTGCAATTAGCAGGTCTATTAAAGAACTAGTCTAAACTTTTGTATTTCCTTAGATAGTGAAATGACTCGTGCAAACGCAACTTGCATGAACTTGAGAAATTTAAAATGTTTTGACAAAAAGAAATCTATTAGTAAAACAATTTACCTGAAACTAAAATTGTGAAAATTGAAATATGCCGCGCGGAATCTGTGAGTCCCTCACTTTCTAAATTACTTGACTATGTGAATGTTGATTAACCATTGAATTGAATGCAGCTATTTGTCATAATTTGTGTAAACTTCTGCGCTCTTGTGTTGATAATTTACTTTGTCAATTTGCATGATTAACGGCTACATTAATGTGGCTAAAAAGTAGTTTGATCACGACAACAAAACTGAAAAAATCGCTTTTTTGCAATGAAATTACTCGAAAAGTTTAGCACTTGTATTGAATTGCAAATTGATTCATTCTCATAACATCAATGTTGTCATTCAACGTACGAACAAGTTGTGCACCGGATGACATTGCTTTCATTCAAAAATCCCCTATGAATAACCCAATGATTTAATGTTGAAGCGGAATTGAATCGCATGCCGAAGATTAATTTTGCCTTATTTTGTTATAATTTGAAAATTTATAACATCATTTTTTCTATCAGCTGTGTTGCTGGCCACGTTAAAAATGTGATTTTTCTTTTTTAAGACGGGTAGCGTTACATCATATCTGCACGAAATTTTCAGTTTGATTCAATATCAAGTAATCACTGAACACTGTTAGTTTTCCTATCACATCCAGATGCCAAGGCCATTTACATTTTGATGATTTCAATTTTATGATACATCATTTCAGTATGCAATGAAACTTTCTACTGATACTCATTTCGATGTTCATTCAGATATTCATTTTGATGTTTATATCGTTGATATTGCCCGAATGGAATAAATGTGAACAATAAAATCATCAACAATTTGTATTGCAATTTTCACGAAATTGTTACTAAAATCTCCGAAAAATCAAGTGTCCTCTATTTCCCATGACATATCCAAAAGCTAACTACATGAGATTCACTTTTATAGCGTAATTTCTTCTCATCAATAACCAAATTCTTTGGATGATTGCATTTGAACAGAATGCGTGCATTGATCTGTTAATTAACATAGGCTACACTTTCAATTAAAGAAATTCACTTCTGATAAACATATGCTTCTCAATTGTTTATAACAGGGATCTGGAGCGGAGCGAATTGGAGCCCCGGAGCGAAGCTGGAGCGGCTATGGAAGTGGAGCGGGACGCAGCGGAGTGGTGTAGTAGCTGGAGCGGAGTGGGATAGGAGCTGGAGCGGAGTGGTCGATAATTTCGATAACTCGATAATAATAATCGGCTTCCCATTCTGGGAACTGAGCCATACGTCACAAGCAGACACAGTCATGACTTCAGCAGTCATCTCAACAATAGATGAATCTGACTTTCCCATATTCACCCCTTTCTGAATGCTCATTGGCTCACAGTCTGTGTATCGGTTGAAATGGTTATCCATTAAAAATGAAAGTCTGACGTGCTTGATCGATTTCACTATTCTTTGTCTCCAATTTAATTGTACGCTCGACTAATTTCCGCATCATTCGCGTCTGATCATAGACAAGTTCGTGAACGTGATAAATGCCAGGGATAACAAGGCCCCATCTTCTTGATCTGAAGGTTTTTATAAAGCGCAATAATGATATCAGAAACTAAATACTGATGAACTGTACTGCTGTAGTTTGTTATTGGTGGCGCTGTTAGTAGAGAATAAAAGTTTGTTATAATTAATTTGTATCTATGTCTATTTTTAGTGACACATTATAGTAACATAAAGGAACTTTGTTTCCTATTCCTATTACTTTTTACTTTTCTTACATTGTCTAGAAGCTAAGTTAAGTAATTACATCATATTATTTTCTCAAAATTACAAACTTTGATAATTGCATGGGTATAGGCCTACCAATATGATACGTAGAACGGCTAGCATCACATAAAACTCAGACCATCGCAATTCGTAAGCTAACCCATACAATCAATTTATGTTTTAATCAGGTAGTAGGAGAGGGGCCTACAGTATTGAGATGGAGCGGGAAAGGGCCTTGGAGCGGAGCGGAGTGAGATATGGGTTTTGACCGAGTGGTTAAAGAGGTGGCATGGAGCGGAGTGGTTAAAAATCGACCGCTCCAGATCCCTGGTTCATAATAATGCGTGAGATCATTCAAATATCATCATCATCAGTGCCTGTGAGAGCATCCAAAAATCTAATTATTTTTTGAGAAGAACTGCAACCTATATGTAAATTTCAAGTAGTTAATTATTGGGATATGTGTTGTATGAATTACGCGTAAAAAATTAACAACTCAACAATAGGGATCGTGACAGCGTATATTTTGAAATTTATTAAGTGTTGACAATAGCCACCACCAAAAATCAGTATTTATCTTCAACAATTTGAATATCCAAATTATTTTAAAAATGGCGCACTCATCCTTCAGTGTCAAAGTGGCCAACTCACACCATCAGCAGATCCCAACCGGTCAGGGTTTCGGAGCCTTGGACCATCTATCTACATCTCTATCACGGCTCCGGCTCCGAACCCAGACCCTTCGATATATTGTCGGGCCCCCAACGAGAAACCTAAACAAGAGACTTTCACAGAATGATGTGCACTCGATGGCTACTGCGAAACTGCACTTCATCTGTCGAGGTCTACCTGGTACCTCTTCCTGTCAGACATTAGGTCACAGGTAAAATATATGTATATATGCTACATCTCCAATCGGAGCAGGGTGAGGTTTTCGGTAAAATGACATTTGTCTGTGGTTTCTGTGATTAGGTGGGAAGTACTACGGCGTGTAGAACCATCTCTAGGTTATGCAGTTTACATTTCAAGATGCTAAACACTGCAGATTTATCAAATTGCTATTTTGTCGCAAAACATAGCATCCTGATTAAGTTTTAATGAAACTTAACAAGTCTTTCAATACAATTTCGTATATATCACTGATCGGAGGCGTAAACACACGTATGATAGAAAAATGGCTACCATGCTAGGCTAATGCGACTTAGATAGTGCTTCCCGCTTGAACTATCTATGAGGGATTAGTCGCAGAGGGAGCCATGAAAAATTTCAACCGATACTGAATTCTTTCATTGCACCACAAACAAGGTCACATGCACAATTTGGAGCACATTGATAGCCATCTTCAACGAATTGATCACAATTCTCATGTGTTGTAGTGCATACAGTCGATTCCTTGGAACTCGACAGTTTGAACCTGACACAGTCGGGGTCAAACTTTCAGATGAGCATGATGATGAGTCATAGTGTTAAAGACGTCTTTCTACTAAGAATTCTGACATACTCGATTTGTTATGTGTAGCAGCAAATGTTGCACCCAAGAAGAACTCGAGTCATCGACTGAATGCCATAAGTCACCGAGATTTCAATCCATTGGTGTCAGTGTCTCAAGATGCAGGATCTACAGCAATTCGTTCTTATACTCCTTCTTTCCCTTTGTTGGAAATGAACTATAGGCCGATTTTAAATGCTATGGTATGTTGTAGGCGGAATGCTATGTTATCTTTTCTGCTGTCAGATGCGTGTATCTACGGTCAAAATCAAATTTTGAAATTTGTACGATTTCATGCATGCTGTAGGCCAGAGTATATGGAAATTAGTACACAACGCAATGTATTGATAATCTGGAAGTTTTTATTCGACTCACTATTTTCAATATAAATTGGTGCCATGACCAGGATTTGGGGAAATTTACAAACTACCTGTAAGCAGAGATATGAACAAATTGTTTGAAATTGGGACACGATTAGGACTCGAAGGAGATGAACTGCGAGTGTTCATTAGTGAACAGCAGAGCAGTGAGAGGGAAAGGCGTGATCAGGAACGTGAAGAGCGTGAGCGAGAACGAGAGGAGCGTGAGCGGGAGCGAAATCATGATATGGAGATGAAAAGGTTGGAACTGGAACTGGTCAGCGCAAGTGAATCAAATTCCAACAACAGTGCCTCTAATGCTTCCATGTCAAATGACAACTGCCCTAAATTGCCTACATTCATTGATTATAAGGATGATCTCGATAGCTACCTAAATCGATTTGAACGATTTGCTAAGTGCAACAATTGGGACAGATCGAAATGGTCAACGTCTTTGAGTGCGCTGCTGACTGGTAGAGCTTTGGATGTATATTCTCGCTTATCTGAGTCAGTAGCTAATAATTATGATCAATTGAAAGAAGCACTGCTCAAGCGATACGAATTGACAGAGATAGGATTCAGACGACGATTCAGGAATAGCAAGCCTGAACAAGGAGAGAGTCACGAACAATACATCACTCGTCTTCGTAATTATCTGAATAGATGGATTGAACTCTCCAATACTAACAAAGAATTTGAGGCTGTTTGTGATCTGTTTACACAGGAGCAATTCATCTCTTCATGTCCTGTTGATTTGGCAACATTCTTGAAGGAAAGGTCACCTGCCAATTTGGACGAAATTGCAAAGTTAGCAGAGCAGTATCTTCTTGCTCACAATCGCTGCTTGACTTCAAATGTTCATCTCGATGATAGCAAAAGAACTTTTAAGCCAAAAGCTTCATTTTCGAAGGAAAGAAATTCAACAACAAGCTTCTATAGCTCCAATGATCAAAGCTACTGGGCAAGATGCATATTTTGCTCCTTTTTGCACAGACCTGATAATTGCGAAAAGGTTTGCCTGATGACGCCAAAGCAAAGACGAGAATCTGTGAAAAACTCCAATGCATGCTATTTGTGCTTGAAGCGTGGGCACATTTCCAAAGATTGCTTTGTTGGCAGCAATTGTGGCCAATGTGGCGCAAGACATCACAAACTTCTGTGTGATAGTCCTGATGAATCAAGCAATGCATTGACTGATGTGTCGTCTAGTGCAGTAACTACAGCTTCTACCTCTACGTCAAGTTGTGTGTCTCCAAACGTTTTACTGATGACTGCTTCAGTTATTGTTGAAGGAAACTCGAAACGACCTTGTCAGGCGAGAATTTTGATTGACAGTGGTAGCCAACGTTCGTATATTCGTACAAGATTGGCAAATTCTATATAGGCAGAACAGATCGGTTCTGAAAGATTGCAAATTGAAAGCTTTGGTGAAATTTCAAGTAGCTGTAACCTTGATGTTGTTAAAGTCACCATTCGCTCCCAAGTGAATGAATATGAAAACACATTCAATCTGCTTTCAACTTCTCGATTATGTGCTCCTTTGGAGATGATTCCAAATGGTCCATGGATAAGGGAAATGGAGGACAGAGGATTTGTTCTAGCTGATTGCATCCAGAATTCGACAAATGCTGCGCAAAAATCAGTTGACATCATTCTTGGTTCGGATCAATTGTGGGAAATCATGTCTTCTAGTTCGTTTCCTACTTCGTACGGTCATGTTGCTTGTGAACCCAAATTCGGATGGGTGCTTCAGGGTCCAATTTCAAAAAGAGAACGGATACGTACCTCAGTTGCGAGTACAAAGGTCTTGTTTACTGTTGACATTTCAAAGTTCTGGGAATTAGAAACTGTGAACATGAACCATGATGATGAAATATTTCCTTGCTTAAACGCATTCTCAAAAGACATTGAACGAGAGAAGGATGGTAGATATAAAGTGCCATTGCTATGGAAAAATACGGAGAAGATGCTTGATTCAAATTTTGACATTGCGAATCAGAGAATGAAATGTCTAAACAGAAGACTAGAGAAAAATCCTATTTTGAGAAATGAGTATAATAAAGTTTTCAAAGAATACAAGGAATTGGATATAATCGAAAAGGTGTCAAAAGTAGAAGTCAAGAGGAACGATAATGTATTTTACCTTCCTCATCATGCTGTTATAAAAGAGAACAATGAAACCACGAAAGTGAGGCCTGTTTTTGATGGCAGTGTTAAAGACAGAAACAATGTGTCGTTGAATGAGCTGCTGGATGCTGGTCGTGTCAGTTGTGCTGTCTCGTCGGAAGCAGTTTTTGCTCGATATTGGTGTGTTCTGCCCTGCATTTGTGACAATTTTTATATCGTCGGCTTCGTTGGACTGTGGAGAATTTTTGTGTTTCGTCGGATCTTGCTTTCTCGCTGTGGTTCCTCTGAATTTGGGCGATTTTCTGTTCTGCGCATCTTTGGTTGAGTATTGTTCCACATTTGCATTGTCATGCCTGTATCGCGGAAGAACAGCGAGACGCCTATTGTTTGTGCTGCATGCAACATAGTAATAGAAAGCGACCCGATCACATGTATGTGTTGTAACCAGCAGTTCCATACAAGGAAGGAATGCTGCAACCTGGCATCGAACCTCTGCAAGTCTATCATCGCTTCAAGTCACATTTCCTATTCATGCAACAATTGTAATGATATTAACCTCCGTGAAATCTTGAATAGATTGGTGACAATAGAAAGCGATCTACTTGCTATGAAGCAACAGATGTCGGCTAAGTTGACCGAGGGCATAGGCAAAATTGTCAGAGATACGATTAATGATGCGAACGAGAGGCTTGAAAAAAGGCGAAATGTAATAGCTTTCGGATTACCGGAATCAGACAGTACTAATGTCACTGAGCGGCAAATGTTTGATGAATTGAAAGTTGACGATCTGTGCACTAAACTAGAAATTCCCGGTGGCTCTATCGCTGAGATATCTCGAATTGGTAAGCTGGGTGCCAAGCGAAGGCCTTTGCGTATTCGCTTCAAGACTCTCGACAGTAAATTGTCATGCCTGCGTAATGCTCACAAGTTGAAAAGTACAAGTGCGAGTACCAACAGAAAAGACAATGTTTACATTCGACCTGACCTGACGCGACTGCAACTGGAAGAAGATAAACTACTCCTGGAGGAATTTCGAAGGCGAAAAGAGAGTGGTGAAGAAATATTTCTCAAACGTGGCAGGATTGTTCAGAAGTCCTCCAATTGACAACAACATTTTCGATTTTATCCATCAATCTGCTTGTTCAATGCACAAGAAAAGCACGGTCAGTTAAGAATAAAATGGACGAACTGACTATCTTTTCTCGAAAACACAAGCCAGACATATTTGTTTGCATCGAATCATGGCTTGATCAGACTGTACCTGATAGTTTTGTGAGCTTGCAGAATTATTCATTACATCGATCGGATCGTAGCGAAAATCGAAAAGGTGGTGGCATTGTAGTGTGGACAAGATCAGTGCTTCATGTGTTTGATATCAACTCTTACGTACCATCCAATGAAATCGAATGCCTTTTTATGTGCATCGGGTATCAAAGATTTAGTGCAATACTTATATATCTGTACTTCCCTCATGGTGGATCTCTCAGTGGCTTCCGGCAAGCGGAACTTTGTGAATATGTTTCATCTGTGTTGGACGATTATCTTGGTAAATATCCATCGGCGGAAGTTATAATTTGTGGAGATTTTAACCATGTCGGTTGTGGTTCATTTGAAATTAACTTCAACGTCAAGGATATTGTGCTTCAACCTACACGTGGGAAGGCTGCCTTAGATAAAGTCTTCGTCAGCGAGGAAATGGTTTCATCATATAACAGCGCCCTTGTGCTCCCTCCTTTTGGTGAAAGTGACCATAGTGTTGTACTTCTAAGACCCCGTGATGGACTCACCTATCCAACTGCTGTTCGTCCTGTGTTTGATCTTCGTGAATCAAAGTTAAAGAGAGCAATCGACTTTCTTAGCAGCATATCATGGAGAGATGTTCTAAGCAATGATGAGGATATCAATTGCCTTTGTGATCGCTTCTACCATTTTCTGCAGATTGCTTTGACTTACATTCCCGTTGATTTCATAAGCCGAGGTAAAAATGATAAACCATGGATGACAACCACGATCAACGTGCTTATCAATAAGCGATATCTAGCTTATAGATCGCGTAATTGGACATTGTTTATTCACTATAAAGATAAAGTAAGACAAGAAATAATGAATGCAAAGAAAACGTGGGGTGAAAGCATGAGAAAGAAAGGTTGCTCTATTTGGGACATCTATAAATCGGTGACAAATGACTCGAGGAATAAAAATTGGTTACCAAGTGCATATCCGTCGAAAAGTGTTCCTGATTTACTGGACACTTTGAATGAACTTTATGCTGCGAACTTTACTTCAAGCGACAATGTTTGTAATGATCTGCCTTGTTATACGGTACCATTTCAATTTACGGTTCCTGAGGTTTACTTGTTATTGCAAAATATCAATCCAAAGAAAGCTACCGGATCTGATTCAATTCCCACGATCTTGTGGTCGAAACTTGCTATTTACCTTTGTGAGCCCCTTTGTGTGCTGTTCAATCGCTGTCTTGAATCTGCTAACATGCCTGACATGTGGAAGTTGGCGAATATCTTGCCTATACCTAAGTCATATCCTGTAAATCTCAACAATACAAGACCGATATCTTTACTACCTATTCCAGAAAGAATACTAGAGCAAAGTGTCCTTCAGTGATACAAAAATGAGATTAATAGATTCTACAATTCATCGCAATACGGATACCGCACAAAAAGTTCTACTGCCTGCGTATTGCTTGACCTTGAGAATTTTGTTGCTAAGCAGCTTGACGATAGCAAAGTCAAAGGTATTCAAATGCTGTCAATCGACTTGGAAAAAGGCTTCGATAAGGTGTCACATAAATTGCTTACTGACAAGATGATTGAGGAGAATATTGACGCATTTTTCACAGTCTTTGTGCACAATTTTTTGTCTGGTAGACGTCAGAGAGTGAGATGGATTGACGAAGTCAGCTCAACGAAATGTGTAAGCAGTGGAATTCCTCAGGGTCATCGCTCGGTCCGCTTTTGTTTGGGTTCTACGTCGCAGACTTACATTCCTGTGTGACTACATCTGGTAATAAGCTGCTTTTGAGTTATGCCGACGACTTTACGTTATGCGCCGCCATAACAGACGATCTTACTTGTAGTCCCCTTTCATCTGCGATATCTGATATACAGAAATGGTGTGAAAGGCACAAAATGTCAATCAAGCGTGAAAAATGCATGCAAATGTTTATATCCTCTGACGGAAATTATTTGGATTCTTCAATGATGTTGCCAAATGTTCAACTTAGTGACTCCATCCGAATTTTAGGTGTGACAGTTGATCAAAAATTGAGCTGGGAGTTTCACACCAACATTATATGTAAGAAGGCTTCCTGCAGGATCTACACTCTTCGCCAGCTAAAACCTTTCATGAATGTGACGCAATTGTGTGATATATATTATTCATGTATTCGCAGCATCTTGGAATATTGTGCACCTTTATTTACAAGCTTAGCTGCTCGGGATGTTCAAAAAATGGAGAAAGTACAATCGCGTTGCCACAAAATAATATGTGGATCATCCTTGTGCCAGTGTTCTGCGTTCATTCCATTGGAGTACAGGCGAGCTGTGCAGGGTTTTCGGTTGTTCAGCACCTTGGTTGAGGATCCTTCACATCCTCTTCATCACATGTCCCCATCCGTCCTATCATACTCGGGAAAATTTTCGATTCCGTTGTGCAGAACAGTTCGTCGTAGCAAATCATTCATTGTATCCATGGCTAAACTAGCAAACAGTGTTTTTCGTGTTTAAGTTCTTATTTCAAGTTACTTATGAACCGACCCCAACTGACAAGTCTTTTGTATGACTAGCTTTTCTGGTGTTATTTCTTTTGTTCCTTGTTACTTTGTATTGATCGACTTACTTCATTGTGTAATTTTAGTCAGCCTCACGATTTTCATTATTGAGGCGTATGATCAATAAAACTTTATTATTATTATTATTATTCACTGTTGCCACATTCAATCGAACTCTTACTCCGCTTTCGCTTCTTTGCATTGCCATACATTGGAGATATCACAAAGGCATTTCTCCAGCTATCACTGAAAGAAAGCGAACGTGATTTCCTACGATTTTTATGGGATGAAGATGTTTATCGATTCAAGCGAGTTTGTTTTGGCATCACATGTGCCCCACTCTTACTGAATGCTACAATTCGACATCACTTGTTCAATTACAAAAACAATATTTCAGAGAAAATGTCAAGAAGCTTTTACGTCGATGATCTCATTTCAGGGTCTTCATCTGTGGATGAGTGTATGTCCGAGATCACTAAAGCTTCCATTATAATGAAAGATGCTTGCATGAATCTGACAAAATGGACTACTAGCTCAAAAGAACTTGCCGAAAGGATTCAACAAGAACATGGCATTGAAATGAAAAATACTGGAAGCACAAAAGTTTTGGGAATTCCTTGGAGGTTGGACACCGATGAGCTTGAAGTGTCGATTCCTGAGTTTATATTCCACAATACAAATCTCAGCAAACGAATGATACTATCGTACACTGCGAAAATTTTTGATCCCTTTGGACTTGTATCTCCTGTTGTAGTGTCATTGAAGCTTTTCATGAAGTCATTGTGGCTAAAGGGCTATGGATGGGATGATCCAATTTTACCAAAAGACAAAGAAGAATTTTTGAAACTTGTCGCATCCTTTTCTGACTGTAACATAATCTCCATTGCACGAGGTTATTTTCACTGTGCTCATGCTATTTCAAATATGGCTTTGCATGTTTTCCATGATGCAAGCGAGCAAGCTTACGCAACATGTATTTATCTACAAGCAACGTCTTCAAATGGCTCCAAGTCTTCATTCTTGTGATTTCAAAATCAAGGCTGTCACCCGTCAAAAGAGTTACACTTCCACGATTGGAGCTTCTTGGATGCTATCTTGGTGCGAGGCTTTTGAAAATTGTGCTTGAAGCATTGACATTGAAGAATGTGAATATATTTTGTTGGACTGATTCGTCGATTGTGCTAAGCTGGATACGGAGTTCACCATCACGTTACAAACAGTTTGTTGGCAACAGAGTTCAAGCGATTCAAGAAATTGTTCCGCCGTCCAAGTGGAATCATTGTCCTGGTGTTGACAACCCAGCCGATCAGGCAACAAGGAAAACATCTTTTCAAAAATGGAACAGAAAAATTTGGCTGCATGGTCCTGATTGGTTAAACCAAACTGCAGAATGGCCTTCTGATTCAGAAAACAAGAAATGCTTTCAGGAGGAAGAGATTCAAGAAATCAGAAAATGTTCTGTGAATTTGTCGTGTAATACCAGAGAAATAGTTTTTGACATCACAAGATACAGTTCGTTGAAAAAGTCGGTGACTGTGTTTGTCTACGTTAGAAGAGCCATCGCAAAATTTAAGGAATTGATAAATGACACGAACAGAATCCAAGTCAATCCTTTCCATGAATTTCAAGAAGGAAAGAGAGAATTAATAAAAATGGAGCAGTCAAGATATTTTACACGAGAAATGTCATGTCTAGAGGAAGGCAAACCGATAAATACTGATAGTCCGTTGAAGAGGTTGTTTTTGTCACTACAAAATGGCTGCTTATATTCGATTAGACGAATTGACTTTGATGAGCTCATCCTTCTACCTAGCGATTCTCATTTGACTAAGCTGATTATTCTTGATATTCATAATTACAGGTGCCACAGTGGAATTGCATCAACCCTCACTGAATTGCGTGGTAATTATTGGATTACTAAAGGACGGAGGGTGGTGAGAAGTGCGATTAGATCTTGTTTGACTTGTTGCCGACATGACTGCTAATCATATTTACAGAAGGAAGCTCCACTGAGCAACTACCGGTTGAATAAAACTACAATATTTGAAATAACTGGTTGCGACTTCACAGGACCATTCTATTTGCGAAATGGCAAAAAGACTTACATTTTTGTCTTTACCTGTACGGTTGTTCGAGCAGTGCACTTGGAACTCTGTGCAAGTCAGAATTTAGAAGATTTCTTCTTTGCATTTCGTCGATTTCAGGCAAGATTTGGTACACCAAAAACGGTGTTATCGGTTAATTTCTCGACTTTCAAATCTGCCAAAGATTCTTTGAAAGACAAATTGGATTGGAAATATTTGCCTAAATATAGTCCTCATTGGGGAGGAATGTGGGAGAGACTCATTCAAAGTATCAAAAGGTCTCTGAGAAGAGTCATAGGAAGTCAGAAAGTCAAGTTTGAAGTGTTGCAAACCATTTTATGTGAAGTCGAATCTGCAATAAACAAAAGACCTTTGACCTATGTTTCGGATGACAGTGATGACTTGAAGCCTTTACGTCCAATTGATTTTTTTGTTGGTTCTTGTCTGAGCGACGACACTGTCACTGCGGATCATCTGAGGGAGGGATTGAAACAGAGAAATCATTTGTTGACTTAGCTTTGGATCAGATGGCGATCTGAGTATTTGTTGGAATTACGTTTATGGAACAAAAGAAGAGATGTTGGAAAAGGAGTCCCTAGAGTTGGTGATATTGTTTTAGTCGATCCAAAGTCAATCGGACCTAAGAACCGTTCATTTTGGCCTTTGGGACGGGTTCTTGAAGTAACCAATGGAAAGGGAAACTTTCCTAAATTTGTAAAGGTGCTCTCTCAGGGAAGAATATGCAGACGAAACTCTAGCCAGCTGTATCCAATAGAATTTCAATAGTTCTTCTGTTGAGCACTGCTCAACGGGGCGGGAGTATGTTGGAAATGAACTATAGGCCGATTTTTAATGCTATGGTATTCACACTTTGTTATTTCTATGATGTTACATGACTTAGATGTTTGATGTGTTTATGCTTGTAGGCGGAATGCTATGTTATCTTTTCTGCTGTCAGATGCGTGTATCTACGGTCAAAATCAAATTTTGAAATTTGTACGATTTCATGCATGCTGTAGGCCAGAGTATATGGAAATTAGTACACAACGCAATGTATTGATAATCTGGAAGTTTTTATTCGACTCACTATTTTCAATACGCTTTTGCATTCAACTTCTTGATTGTGATCTTCACGCTTTTGGCATCGTCATTGGCAAATTTCCACTCTTGCTTGTAAATCCCTTGGGCAAATTCTTCATATTTGAGGGCTTTCCTCATGGGCATCCGCAAGACCTCTGCCTATAGAATGGCAAGGTAGTTTGCCTATAATCATTCTCTTCCTTTTGCGTCGATCACCTCTAGATCTGGTCGCCTGTCAGATATGGATCATCTATCTGGCATACAGCCTCCCCATTGGTGAACATTTCACTTTGCATCACAATCCCGGATCCTGGGATCACGGAATCCCGGGATTAAATCAGTCTTAGGGGCAGTCGGGATCCCAAGATCGGGTTCCTCCGGGATCGGGGATTGATGTGGTGAAACATCCTGTGAAAATTATAGAACAGTGTGCAACTTCTTACCTAGCCCGTAATGCTAGAGTAACACTAAAGAACGTGAATGAAAGTCTCACAGAGTTAATCAAACTTATTTACATTTCAGATCAAAATAATGAGAGTTCGCATTTGATTCCACCATCAACATGTACAGTACAAATAACATGAAAATCCGGAGCTGTGCATTATTTGACCATAAAAGTTAAATAAGAGTTGTTGACTGACACCCGCCACATATCTTTGCATCAATAATTCATTTTACGTACTTTTATCTAGATCTGTATCAAAAATTCAACATATACCGACACATGTAATCATGGTGTTCCGAGGCCTAATCATAATCTTGAGCACAATGTAATCGAATGTCCTGTTAGTTGTTGAAGTCTTAAAAACATAAATAAAACTGTGAATGCATTGAACTCAAGTACACTATCATCGTAGTAAAGTTCACACATTCGATGATATAGTAATTTATCTTGGTAGTGCTTCATCCACGATAACAAAATATTCAAATCATGCTTCCTTCAATTATGCATCAGTATTTCCAATCGATCTATTGAATTTTTGTTGAAGATGCGCATGTACATGTCCATCGTACTGTGAAGTTTACAATAATAGTAGGGGCCTAATTTATTATCCTAAGCAGCAGCTTATTATCTATCTACCGGTTTCTTGTATCTCATATGTTCTGGATAAGCAATGTATAAATTGCATGATTGTCGCTTTTAAGCTGAATTAATGCAATGTGGTCAATTAGATTTAATGTTCGTGTTACCAGACCTGTAAGTTCATACTATGCAAAGGCAGCAAATATGTCGATTGTGATTGCGCCATTGACATTTGCTCCATCATGGAAAATAGAATCACGGGCAATAGCTTTGCTATCCATTTACTGTCTGTGTTATTGTCCTTGTCTCACATTGTACGAAAATACTATAGAATCCGAATATTTAGACGGTGGAGATCTAATCAACAAGTGTTCAATAAGTCACGTGGTTACAATCTGCAACCATGTACCCCGTTAGTTTTTTTACGTACCCGTAACTGAAGCAATCAACATTGAAACTAAATTAGTGTACTCACCTAGTAATGCCAATAAACCGAAGTACGAAGAAAAAGTATTTAAAGACATTAAAATTTGCCACGTCTGGTTGCTTTCTTATGAATGACACCGTTTACCAACAGGTGGATAGTGTAAGTATGGGTAGCCCGTTGGGTCCAACCCTCGCTAACATCTTAGCTAATCTAGAACATAAATGGCAGGACTTACCTTTCTCTCCTGTTGTGTATCGTCGTTATGTGGATGATATCATAGCTGTATTTAACAATGAACAACACATAGATGTATTCCATAATTTTCTAAATATTCAACACAGTAACTTGCACTTTACATCAGAAGTGGGTAATGAAGAATTACCTTTTCTGGATGTCCTTCTGAAAATTGATGAGGACAATGTACTTCCTGAGATTTATCGTAAACCTACCTTTACAGGTGTTTTACTGAATTTCAATGCTTTATGTCCTCGCAATTGGAAAAACACATTTGTATTAGGCATGCTTCATCGTGCTTACAATGTATCCACCAATTGGAATCTATTCCATAATGAATGTAGTAAAATTACCAATATCTTAAGTAGAAATGGCTATCCATTGCAATTAATTCAATCAACAATTGAAAAATTTATAGGTCGTAAATTAAACAATTCGTCACGCGTAACAATTGATAGTGACTTCAAAAAAATAATCAAAATCCCCTTCGTGGGTTATGTATCACAGAAATTTAGTAATAAATTAGTAAAAATATTTCGTAAACTTAACTTGGAATGCAAGGTTGTTATGACCTCGTTCAAAACTGGAAGATATTTCTCCCTTAAAAGTAAGTTAGGTCCAGACAATGTAACCATTGTTTTCGTAACTACAATGATTGCTTTAAAATCATTTGCCGTAGAAACTCGTTAGTATTGTTGAATCTATAAAAATTTTTAGTAGCAACCCATTGCTTAACCGAACATTAGGTTATAATGGTAGCTCTTATTTCTTAAAGATATTTAACTAACATTACCTATTGCTTAATTGTTTATACGTAGTATTTAAATAACCTTTTCTTCGTTGCAGATTGTAACCACGTGACTTATTGAACACTTGTTGACTATAGAATCCATCAGTCGGACAGTCCCTCGGTAGTAGCTTGTAGTCGGACCTATTGTCTTCAGACTATTGTGAGCACATGATCCCAGAATTGATCTTCCTCAAAAAAGGGTGGCTTTAAATCTTTGTTGACGGTTGATTCGAAAAGCAATCCGTACTTATTCAGTTGCTACTCGCTAATAAAGTGTTATGTCAATACTCTCTAATGTGTAATACATTTAACACATGCACTTTCCGCATCCAGCAAAATTGGAAGGTCACAAGCGATGTAGTTGGTGGGTTTACTGTGAAATTCAGTTTAGCAATTTATTTGATCACCTTCGATTATCTAAGTGCTCCCTTCAGTATGCTGTTTGATCCACTAAAATTGATAGGTTGTACATTAGTCACCCATCAGGCTTCCTCAAGGCTCACGAACGTCCTAAGTTAATATTCTATGCATGGAAGGCAATCTTGTTTGTGTCTGAGGTTTCTAAATTATCTACAATTCCTTCCTTTGTCTACTATCCCTTTATCTTATCTGATATTCGCCTGAAGCCTTGTACTTGTGTTTCTCGTACAGTGAGAAGACGCCTTTTGTATCACAAGATCTATGTTCGTCATATCCCTCGCCGTGTTACTGCTCTTCCCCCCTGGTTCGTCTACTGTGGTTCCTCATCTTCATCAAGAAGACAACTAGTCCCTGTGCCTCGCTGTCCGGTAAGTCGGCGCAATATGTACCCGAATGTGCTTCTGACAAATGCGAGGTTTCTTATACACAAGTTTGATGAGCTGGCTGGACTGGTGTCCTCGCATCTCCCTGACATCTGTGTTATCGTGTCACCTATGTTATTGATGTTATCGTTTCTGGTGACTTCAATGATCTCCGCAAAGTCTACTCCTCCTTGAGTGACACTTTGTGTCTGTCACCAATTGTAGACTTTCCTACCCGTGGAGACCACACACTGGATCAGATCTTTGTCAATTTTAAAACTGACCATAAGGCATTGAAGCTTCCTCCTCTGGGAAACAGTGACCACTGCGTTGTTTTGTGGCAGCCTGCACCTTCTGTTCCACCTCCTATCACTAAGAGGAAAATAAAAAAATTTTCCCGGGCCAACTACGCCAAATTTGCAGAATGGGTGTCAACGATTGACTGGTCTGGGTTGATTCAATCCTATTCCAATGTTGAGGATGCTGCTTCTGGATTTCAAAAGTTCGTGTTTGAACTTTTCAATTTCTGTTTTCCTGAAAAAACCGTGAGAATTAGGTCGAAGGAGCCTGAATGGATGAAGCTTTCACTCAAAATTCTCGTAGGTGAGCGTGATCGAGCATAGACGTCAATGTGGCAAATACGAGCGTCTGAAGAACCAGGTTATAACTCACACTCGTTTTCTTAAACGCTCGTACTACAACGAGGCAGCGAATTCCAATTGTCCGAAACGTCTTTGGAAGTCGTTACGCATTCTTTCATGTAACAACAAGAAAGCAGCCGCAATCCAGGAGTTCTCTGCGGATGATCTGTGCGAGGACTGTGCCGGTAACTCAGAAACCTCTCCGGATTCTGACCTCGTGCTGGATATTTCATCGTGTGTGTTGAAGCCTATCTCATGTTATGAGGTTCATAGTCAGCTTACGCGCCTGACTAAACCTTCCGTCGGCCCGGATGGAATACCTCCATGGATTTTTCGTGTGTTTGCCGACATTTTCGCTCCTGCTGTGACCGAGCTATTCAATTGGTCTTTGTGTGAGCGCGTGGTCCCTTCTTATTTTAAGCTTGCCAATGTTCACCCCATACCCAAGTGTGAGAAGCACAAGTCTGTGTCAGATTTTCGGCCTATCTCAATTCTGCCGACTTTATCTAAGGCCTCCGAAAGAATTGTTTCGAATAAATTCATCCTCCCGACTGTAAAAGTTTGTGTTCTGAAATCGCAATTCGGTTTCATTCCACGTCCAGGTTCTGGAACCACTTCTGCACTCGTCTTGGCGCAACCCAAGATTTTAAAGTACCTAGACTCATCTTCCGGTGCAGTTAGGATCCTGTGTGTGGATTTGTCAAAAGCTTTTGACAAACTTCCATTCACTGTCATTTTGAATGCATGTAAACTGTTCGGTCTCCCATCTTCTGTCATCAAGTGGATTTTTAATTTCTTGACCCAGCGATATCAAAGAGTCTTTTGCAATGATGTGTTTTCTTCATGGTGCCCTGTCCAGAGTGGCGTTCCTCAAGGAAGTGTCCTGGGCCCTCTGTTGTTTGTTTTGTCAGTTGACACATTATCATGTATTTGTGAAAACACCTCTGTTATTAAATATGCCGACGATTTTCTTTTCATGCACTTTATTCGTAATTCTAATGACGACCAACTGCAAGTTGAATGGGACAATCTGATCGCTTGGTCTCATTCAATGCGTCTCCCTGTTAATCATTCGAAATGTCTGGTCATGGATGTCATTACCAAGTCAGGTTTGACAACCAATCCAATTCATGTAAACAGTGACTTTCATCTTAAGCAAGTCAACGCTTTTACTTATTTGGGAATGATTTTTTCAAATGACTTAAAATGGAATGTTTATGTGCAACATGTTGTTAGGAAGGCATCGAAACGAATTTTTATCATTCGCAATCTCAGGCGTGCTGGATGCGACAAGAAAGTTATTTGGAATTGTTATGTTGCCTTTATTCGCTCCATACTGTTACACTCGATTGCAAGTTTTTGTAACATGCCACAATATCTTTTCAACAATCTGTTGCGTGTTGAGCGCAGAGTGCGCCGCATCATTGGCATCACTAGTGAGGATTTTGAATCACTCACTGATGCTGCCAATAAATCTTGTGTCAACCTTTTTAATAACATTGTCAAGGATGAAAAGCACCCTCTTCATGAACTGTTTATTTGAGACACTCACGGACTACTAGATCTTCTGTTACATTTTATGCTCCGATTTCCAAAACTGCTCGCATTGGAAATTCTTCTGTAAAATATTGTTAATAGTTCATATTTTATGTCTCGTTTTATGTCTTTATGTCTTTCTTATGCTGTCTTATTCAGTAACCATTGCTTATGTAACCGTTATCACATATTGTCCTCGTGTATTTGTATCATTCACCGAATTTCCAAAAGTGAATCAATAAAGAGATTATTATTATTATTATATATAAACCTACAGCTTCAAAATAAGGATAATAACACTTCGGTACACATCATTTGATTTCTCAACCGAAGATCATGGAGATGAATTTTGTATCTTAATAAATAAAGTTTCAAGATTGCGGTCTTGAAAAAGGTATTTCATATCCTTGCAGTTTTTCTACCTGTTCAAATCCTATCAAATATTTTGACATCATTATTGACAGTTCCTTTTTTGCTATGAGAGAATCATTTTGGAAGAATGCATATTTTTGACTTAATTTTCCAGCAGTTCATTCATGCATTGACTTTTTGTTGACATGCTTCTTGTGTTTTTCAGCTATGGATGTTGAAGCTCTTCCAATCGATATACATTGCACAAAGTTGCTATGTAAGTTTACCAATAGTAGGCATGAATTCGTGGATGAATTTAGTGGTACCGGGGTATTTTAAAATAAATGTGTTACACACTGTGCATTTCTTCCATTTACAGCCTGGCTTGTCAGTAGACATCATTGCGGACGTAAATGGCAAGAGAAACTAGAGCCCATACGACAGAAAATCAACGCTGCAATCCAAGATATGCCAGAAAATGAGGAAATTAAGGAAATGATATCAGGATCTTGTGAGTGAATCGATGGATATATTGCATTGTATGAATAGTATGTTTTATACCGGTCAAGTCTTCCCCAGTATATTCACAAAATTACATGCAATAAAACACTGATTAATCAAATCTCAATACCACGAGGTGCGTTTCAACCTCTTAGGCCTCACTTTGTGCAGTGATGTCCGCTTCAAACACAGGTTCTAAGAAGCACAAGAGATCGCTGGCTCTCATTTGCCCACGACTGACGAGGTCTGCAGGTTGAAACATCCTCGTGGTGGCTGGTAGCCGTGGAAGTTCATAGACAGCCAGCAGAGGCGTCGCTAAGGACACATCATTGGGGGGGGGTGTTTGCTAAATTTTACCTGATTTACAACTAAGAACCAAAATTTACCTGATTATTGCACACACGCATACTCACACACACATTCCAACATGTTTCATGATTATATCCTGCAGAAGAGGTACCTAGTCATCTAATCGGCCGGAAATGACGCCTATAAATGAAAAATAATTTAATTGGTGGTTCATACGAATATTATTCATATTGAGTAGTCTCGACTGCTAAGGAAATTTTCGATGGTGTTTGCATCGAGAAAGTTAACACGCTGTTAACAATAAACTTCTACGCACAGAGAGGACGGTGTGCCTTATTCATATCGTGCGCTTTCCGCGGTGCGCGTGTGACTGACGCGGTATGAGGAAGGTTCGATGAAATCCACCGTAGAGATGACGTCATCTCCTCAAGGGACAACGCAATAGCCAGAACTTATATGAATCAACGGCTAAATATACACTACACAGCTAGGCAGAATGAGTTGCAGGCGTTTCAGCGTCAGGTGATTCAGTGCCAATATTCACTGGCCACATTATAGGTAGGGTACTGGAATTACATTTCAATTGCACTTAGATATTTTAAATTTAGCAGAGCTAACTCACATCGCCTTATACTCCAATTTTTAAGAAAATGCGAGGCGACTGTTCCTCCCACAGAATTAGATTCATCTGCGCGGGCTTCGGTTTCCTAGAAAGGAAGAGTTATATGTAACCTTAATATCGAAATGGTACATCACAGAATTAGACAACTTGCTCCTTCTCGAATGGATAATTCGTGTATGGCTTGCTATTGGAAATGGCAAACAATAACCTGTCAGCAGAGGACAACAGAGCCAGTGAGAGATGCGTGCGTGCTGTGATATCACTCCTCGCACACACCAAAACACACATCGATGCCTGGCTTCCATTCAATGTATGCACCATACAGTGAGCAATGCCGAGGAGAGGATGTGAAATCATCAAGTGAACTAATTTTCGTACGCCTGCTACTTTCTTTAATAATGATCGGAAGGGCCAATATTATGGAGAAAACGTGTGGGCAATGATCTGAATTCTTCGAATCTGAAGGAATTTTGGCAATCGAAGCACTTTGTTGGAACTCACATTAATCCTTTTAATCCTCACATTCACATTAATCACTTTTTTTCCTATCTCTGTAAGGTATAAGGAATTCCTTTTTGCCCACCTAATAGGTTCCTCAATGTGCCGTCCATCACATTCTTCTATCACATTCATTAATCACACTTCTAGCAAACCGAAGCAGATAAACAAAATATTTAATTCTGTGGTTCCTCCTGCTCACATATACAGTCATCCCGGGTAGAGGTCGTTTTCAGCGCGCTATGTTTGACCGCTTTCGCGTGACAAATCAATATCATCGACAGCAACTAACCATATACTTTCTGGTGTCTAGAAAGGGTAAGAATTTCCCGACATTATGAATTGTTTTTGTGACAAGACGTGTTTTTGTGGCTAAGAACAACGGCAGTGAATATTGGAGCTGAATCTCCGGCAAACCGGCGGTTTACCTGACATTTCTCATTTTACCTGAATCTTTTAATAATTTCATATTGGGGGGGGGGGGTGTCACGGTCCCCCACACCCCCCCGGTCGCGACGCCTCTGACAGCCAGGTTACTACGGAGAGCAGATAATATAGTTGTCTAAACTGTGACTTTGATGGTACATGCATACAGACTTGGAAGTGGGACGAGTAGCACATAGGCCGGGCCTGAAGATTTATTTCATTTCCTTGTGATGTGACTGTGAGAGCCTATGCATCATGTCTGATTACGATGGAATGAAGTGATGTTGTGGGGTGAATGTGACGTGCACCCTACATTCCTGATGGACTCTTGCGCAAATGCAGGAATAATCAGGCCTATCAAAAACAGTCGCCATCATAAGCTATTGAATCAACCAGAGTTAAAGAGTAGGAACATCAGACATGGATCAGGTCCCGATGTCATTATTGATTCGCTTCAATTTAGGTTGCAAGAGTCAAATTGTCGATTAAGAAATATCACAAAGAGCGATAGGTCAAAAATTCCAAATATTACCAAAATTCACTCTGCTGGAACTCTGAAGTCGTCGTGTCTATAGTACCTCCTTGATTATTTTTCTACACCAGGCCTCCCTATCTACAATTTCCAGTTCTACAGCACTATGCTGTGCCACATCAGACCGTGAAATGTCTTAAATGATTAATTCAAAAAGGACCAATCTGCCATTAATTGTTTAATTGCTTTTTTTCACAGCGTGTCGGAGGCTCCGTTTCTTCTTCATGCTGTAACAATAGTCCAGATGGCTAAAATCGATGAGAGGTACATGTAGTTAAAATTATCCATGTAGTTTGTGGCATATCGGTCTTTTTTGAATAATTGATTACTTAAAACATGCATCTGCCCGTTCCTCCATAGTTCCAATCGCATCCAAAAATGGAAGAAATTCAAGCCTATTGTAGCAATTTCATTTCAATCAACGATGTTTCCTACTTGTATTTTCGAACTATATAAAGATAGAGTATATTGCCTTGTATTGGTTGAAAAAGTACTGTAATGACCGTGTCCACTATCGTATGGTCGCCCCCTGTTAGTGAATAAATCACATCCTTTGTGTTAGCGGTTATGCTTCTCTATCCTGCTTCTCGTCTGTAATCTGCATTTCCCTAAATCGCCCACGCGCACATGTCACTAAATAAAGATCTAGCGCAGTGAGTGACTGCTATCACTCCCGCTACGGACTCGCAGAGACTGGTTTTTGATTTATGTTTTACTCGGGTGCATTACAATATATTGCTCAACTGTATTTCGCAAAAATGTGGGATCCTTTAGGATGATTAACAATGCGAATAATTCTACATATTTATCATTGCAGATATTGAATACTTTCAATGCTTGAAAATAATCGATATTTTAAAAAACACAGAATGTGGAACAAAGAATTTTTTCGGTCAGTATTCGTCACAGAAAATGCGAGTAAGTCATGTGTTTTGATTTTTTATGAAATTGATGATGACTGTGCACTTGTATCTATTATCTTTTCTGTTTTCAGGATTGGCAAGACGTAATTCGAGCATATTCAAGCGACGGTGTTTATTTAGGTAAGCATACATTATCATTATATGATAAAATTGCGTTTTGCATTTGTGACAATAAAATAGAAGTAGGCATCCATGTTTTCAGTAATATACCACAATATTCATCGCCTGCGGTGCATTAAATGCTAATTTTCTTAAGATTTAGCAGCATTTACAGATAGCTGACCGTGCGCCTAACCAAGCCAACATTGACTTTGATCGGCGCCTGATCGATCGCAGAATTTGCCATCAACAAGAGGCTGCTGTCCATTCTAGTTTCTTACTTAACGAAGCGCAAAGTCGGATTTCCATGATTTTGACGTTTTCAACGGAATGTGGCAACATGACAGTCTGACTTTGACGATATATCAAAAAAAGTGCAAGCACAGAATTAGATAGTTTAAGCGCGTCAATCACAGAATTAGATTGTTTAGCTGCATCACTTTGCTAGAAGTGCAAACTGAATCAAAATAATGGCACATGCAGGAACTTATTAAGTGGGCAAAAAGAAATTTTTAATACCTTGCAGAGATAAGGAAAATAGTCGTACGTCACTTGCGGATTGTTGTGGATTCTTTCAAAATGCTCCGATCGCGGTGATTCCTTCAGATTCGAAGAATTCAGATCATTGCGCAAAAGTTTTCTCGATCATGTTGGCCCTTCCGATGATTATTAAAAAAGTTAGCAGGCGGACGAAAAAACGTTCACAAACTTCTCTGTAGAACTTGACATCAACTGTGTCTCCTTGCTGTGTGATCCGGTTGATAACAGTCACTAAAAATTCGAACAATTTGGCGTGTTTATCGTTGAATTGGCTGCTCATTGTTCGATTGCTATGGTATTATGTCAGCAGATTGTACCATTTCATTATCGATTACATGTTAGAATGTTTCCCTTCTAGTCAAACAGAAGAAGAGACGATCTGTCTAATTCTGTGGATACAAAGCAAGATTTGATTATCCATTACGTGCGTGTATAGACAGTCCGTAATTCATGCTGTCCACTCTAATGCGTTCACATTAAGTAATAATTGTGTGCAATTATACGAGCAGGGATGAGAATTTTTCTCAGAAATTCTCGGATTTGCGAATCGAATTCATTATCATCATGAATCGCTAGAATTCGATGAGAACGCGTGATGGAGAAGGGTCTTCTAATTCTCTACATAACAAGTTCAAACGCAGCTTACTCGTATAATAGATCAGGGTTGTACTGCAAAAATCAAATGTTTAATGCCACATCGTTATTTTCATCATTCAAAATACAAGATTTTTTGAAATAACTGCTTCATGTGAGACAAGATTGATTTCGCTTTACAATATGTGCCCATGTCATCTCTGAAGAAAAGCATCGTTTCTGCTTCTCCAATTGTAGAACTTAGAATAAAGCTACATGATGATATGACTTTTGACATCAGAGCGATAATACGCAGGGGCCCCATTTGATATCGCAAAAGTGCGGAGGGTCCCTTTTTCATCTCAACTATACATGGAGGGCGAGGCTACAGCTGGTAACAGTACATTCGAACTTTTGAGTGAGTGAGTGAACGAGATTTCGAGTCGTTCACTGGTGAACGGGTGAACTGAACGAACGGGGTTTTCTAGAAACTGTTGTTGATATGAATTCAGAATTTGCCGTTCATGAACTGATGAACGAACTGAATTGAAGTTTCTCAAATTTCTACAATTACTAGCGGGAGGTGTTCTCATATTGGCATTTTACTATTCATAGGTGCGGTTCCCGGAACTGAATAAAATAGGATCGACGTTTCCCTACGTGTCGTAAGAGGCGACTGAAAAGGACCTTTTGTCACCGCTGCTCTGGTAATGGCATTTTGATGTCATATTCTCATTGGCTTTCCTCAGTGGCTTTCAGATGTTGCGGGGGATCTTGACAGCCTAATCTTTGCTTTGCAAATAAATTGGAGACAAAACAACTGTTTCATCATTAAATTCTAATCCGCGAGGCCTTTCGACGACTCGTCAAGCGGTGCGTCGTATTTACAGATAAATCATGAAAAACGCTGAAATGTAAAATAAAATAAAAGAAGGTGAGTTTAAGTCAAAGGTCAGAAGTTGGAAGTCAGATCCACGGTAGCGCGAGCGTCATCATTGTTTGCTTTTGTACACAAAATTGGGGTCTTGTGACATTGATGATTGTCGCCTCTAGGAATGGTAGTAGCGCTGTATGACGAGGTCTGGCGACCTTCTTGAGGTGTGACATCTTTGTGCGACCTTTGACCTTTTTTTTGCGAGGCCTTTGACTTTGACTCACTTTCTTTTAGTTCATTTTGTATATAAATGTTCTTCATGATTTATCTGTAAATACGGCGTACCGCTTGACGAGAGTCGTCGAAAGGCCTCGCGGATTAGAATTAAATGATGAAACCACAGAATTAGATTCATCTGCGCGCGCTTCTGTTTCCTAGAAAGGAAGCAATCTTAATATCGAAATGGCACATCACAGAATTAGACAACTTGCTCCTTCTGGAATGGATAATTCGTGGATCGCTTGCTATTGGAAATGGCAAACAATAAACTGTCAGCAGAGGACACCAGAGCCAGTAAGAGATGCGCGCGTACTGTGATATCACTTCGCACACACCAAAACACACATTGTCTTGGCTAACATTCAACTCAGTGTATGCACTATACAGTGAGAAATGCTGAGGAGAGGAAGTGAAATCATCAAGTGACCTAATTTTCGTACGCCTGCTACTTTCTTTAACAATGATCGGAAGGGCCAACATTATGGAGAAAACTTGTGGGCAATGATCTGAATTCTTCGAATCTGAAGGAATTTTGGCAATCGAAGCACTTTGCTGGAACTCACATTAATCCGCAAGCGACGCACGACTTTTTTCCTATCTCTGTAAGGTATTAGGAATTCCTTTTTGCCCACTTAGTAATTTCTTCGATGTGCCGGCGATTTCGTATTAATCACACTTCTAGCAAACCGAAGCAGGTAAACAAAATATTTAATTCTGTGGATGAAACAGTTGTTTTGTCCAATTTATTTGCAATGCTCTCTAATCTTAGCTGCTGGAATGAGCGACAAAGCTCCTTGATCCAAATCTGGCTATGCCGTTTCCAAAATCTCCTCAGCGACGGCTGCTGCCCCTCTTCGTAGGTAAGGTGTGGGATGGGACCATTGGGATTGCTGCCTCCCCCGGTTCATGCTGCTCATTCTGTGTGAATAGCTTTGTCTTAGGTATGGTAGCATTCCGGTGGTATCGGAATGGCCATCTCCCGGGGCACACCTCGCCAGCAGCAGGCATTAATTTGCTTAGTGTGTGTGTCGCTTCGTTTTGTCTTAATACGAAACCTCCCATCCGCTAGACAGAATCGGGTAAAACGACAGCAGCAACAACTATTCATAGGGTAAAATCGGGTAATATCGACAGTTAAGTAAGCCACTTTTACAAAGTGATGCTTCAGAACTTCAGGAATTCATCCATGCGTGCAGCAAATTGTACCGACAAGTAGTTAGCTCTCAAGGGTATAACAGAAGTTAGGTGGAGCGCTTCTGATTGCCTCATCCTGACAGATATGATCGAAACGTGAAGTGAGTCACCGAATTTTGCAGGATATTGCGCGATCAGTGCAACTCAGTCAACTCCTTTACGCGTCATATGACAATTAAGTGTTGGTTGCAGATTAACCTAGTGGGATGTAGTTTCCCTGAATACTAATGACTCCGTCAAATTCTTCAATTGTTTCAAGTTATATTGTCACGTGGAGTCGATTCATAAATGTAGGGCAATATCGACATCACTGTCGATAGGTACCAGACAGCATTTTTTCAACAAGATGACCAAAGGGCCAGTATTTTATCATTATTCTTTGCTGTCACATAGAATATTGCCTTGACAAGATTTCAATATATCCTATATGAATTTGGCATTCGGGCGTGAGTAGGATCACTGGCTCACAGACAAAATTGAAAACAGTCGAAGGAATTCCTGTGACGTGATCTGAGTCCATGGATCAGTGTTGTCTACATTTTAGCGAAGTGCATAATATATTCATGTGAATGAAGGGGTTGTTCATTTTCAGGCGAGGCATCTCAAATTCTCATCCGAAATGTCACATTTGAAGTACCAGCTGTGAAGAAACAAATGGAGAAATGTCGGAAAACACAAGCGGTAAATGAATATTTTTTGGTCTCAATATCGATTTATTATCATTAGCTAAATTTACAAATCTATCTAGGTGGACCAAGGAATCGATGGAATCGATCATTCGGCATCAGGGTTTAAGAAACCATGTTTTTGAATGTTTGAAAAAGCATCGTGCTTCATTTTGTTTTTTGCAGGTTTTATTATTTGCTTTTATTCCTGTCATCCTCAAAAGTTGTTTTGATTTGAGAAATGAAGCACCTGTAATATCGATATCATGAATTCGTAGGCTTACTAAGTTACATGTTTATATCATACTACTTATACTTGCTGACAGCAATTCATTTTCTTGAAAGCATTCTAAACCTCGCAATAGTTTCTCTGAAATAGTGATGATGGGTTGCACATATTGTTAAGAGTGAGTGGGAATCCAAAAGCTTCGATCTCCAACTATCCTTTATACAGACCAAGTACTTTCGCGTTACGTTGTATCGCATTTTCAAGGTGATGACACATGTTAGAAACAGTCCAGAAAGCACGGTTTTACAGCCATTTTGTAGCAGAGTATATAACTCAACTTCAAAAGCATGGTTTTAAAACAATATTTGATATCAATGTTATGAAACAGTGTACAAAGCACCGGTTATTAGTTTCCAAAATTTGTTTTAAATAGGACATATTGCCATAGCTGTTATTTTTGTTCCATGCCCTTCGCACTAGTAAATCTTACATGGAATATCAGCTCCTAAAAGTATTTTTAAAGAAATTTTTAAAAAGAAAAGAGATGATTTTTTACCTTAGTCTGTGTCGAATATAAAAGAAGAACGTTTTTGGATACTATACAAGCTTTAATCGCTGCGACGTTTCGCGCTGATCATGCAATAATGACTGACTAACTTAGAATGTACAGCGCAGGAAACTTTTTACTTAACTCACGTCAATCAATATACCAATCAGTTGAAAGTTTTATGGAAGAAACATGAAATGAAATAAAGATGCATAAAATAGCGTTATTAACAACAGCAAAAGAGAGTAACATGAAGAAAAAGAATACTATGGAGCAGTAATCAAAGACTCAAAGAAACAATATTTTCTTGTCTGTTGATAGCTTCATGACTTCATGAGAATTAACAAGATTTAATTCTTCATCCAGGAGTGCACGCGGAAGGAACGCGAGTACACAACCGCTGCTACAGAATGGCACAGCAAATTCCAACTGGCCTGTCAACGTCTTGGAATCTCTGGAGAGCATGTCAAGCGTGAACTGCTTCATCTTGCCAACGACTTGCCGCAATATCTTGACAGATTCGTTGCTGATGTGCAGCAGCTGGAGAAAGCTGTGGAATTATACGAAGCGGTTACAAGGCATATTGTTGACGGGTAAGATATATATACAGGGTGATCGCGATCTTCGCGCCGTTTTTTGCCTCTTTGATTTGAATGAATTAAAACAGATTCAGTGTCTCAAATCATGTTCTATACAGTGAAAACAAACAATGACTCAATCAAATGTTACAAAATCAAAGATTCTGTTCGAAGTGTGCTCCATAGGATTCCTCGCACAACTTACATCGACGAGTAAATGATTCATAAGCCTTTCGAATCATCGATTTCGGAATGTTGTCAAGTAAGTCCATCAACCTTTCCTTCAATGTCGTGGCTGTAGACGGTCTTGGGGGCTTGTACAATTCGTTGCGGATGTATCCCCAAAGCCAAAAGTCACAAACCGAAAGATCTGGACTTCTTGGAGGCCACTGGATAGACTCACCACGACCAATCCATTGGTTGTTGAGTTGATTGTCGAGTAACTGTCGAACCACTATCGCAAGATGGGGAGGAGCTCCATCTTGTTGATAAAATTTTCTCTTATGTCGATGCTGCTTGAGAAGTGGGATGACGTGAGTTTGAAAAATACGTTTTTAATGCTCTGAGTTCATGGTCGTCTCTAACAGTTCATACACAACCCCAAAGTCAGGTGACACCATAGCCCAGCACGTAATACCAGGTGAGCGCAGCGCCTTGTCTTCAGCAATCATCTTCGGATTATCCATGGCATACACGAAACGGTTGTGTTTGTTGACGCAACCATTTAGGTGGAAAGTTGCTTCGTTGCTAAAGCAGATGTTCTTCACTTCTAACTCTGTTAGGACAATCCTGCAAAAATTCAACCATTTCCCTGGATCGTCTGGAAGCAATTCCTGAACAGATACCATCTTCCATGGCTTCAAACCCTCTTCCTTCAAAATCTTGTTGACAGAGGATTGCGCAACACCAACTTCTTGGGCCACCTTACGCTGCGATAGGAATGGGTCGTCTCCAAATGCGGCAAGAACATCTTTCTTTTCTGTCGATAATCTTCTCTGTTGATGATCACCAACAGGCTGCCGAGGTAAGATGGTCAGAGTGTCCAAGAATCTTGCTTTCCAATCACGAAGGGTGCGTGCTGGTGGTGGCTCTTTTTCTCAAAAAACATTCGCCTGGCTTCTTCACAATTGAAAGTAACTGAGACCGATACAATTGATGCGATTTCAGTGTTGTTTCGATTGCGATATTCCATCGTGCGCGTCTCAGAAGTAAATGAATTTGACAACATTTGATAAGATTTGAAATTTGAAACGTAGATATCTATGAATCACACACATCATCTATACCTTTGAATAAACTGTAAGAAGAGTTAATAATGAAGTGTTTTCATAATTTGATAAGATTTGAAATTTGAAACGTAGATATCTATGAATCACACACTTCATCTATACGTTTGAATGAACTGTGAGAGGAATCGGCGGGAAGATCGCGATCACCCTGTATATATATAGAATTATGAGTACTGTTGTAGCCACATAATTACACAACTTGCTCGTTCAGGGTTCCTAGAAAGTGTGAGTTGCATATCGCATGCTATTGGAAATGGCACACACTCAAACAGTAAGCTGTCAGCCGACTTCTGGACATCAGCCAGTGGCGTGCGTGATGTAATATCATTTCGGTCACACATCGCGGTTAATTCGGTGAGGAATGTTAAGAAGAGGGTGGTGAAATCATCAGGTGAATCAATTTTCGTGCGCCTGCTATCTTCTTTGATAATGATCGGAAGTACCAACATTATGGAAAAACTTTTGCGCAATGATCTGAATTCTTCGAATCCTAAGGAATCGTGGTAACCGAAGCACTTCGATAGAATTCACAGCAATCCGCAAGCGACGTACGGCTTTTTCCCGATCTCTGTAAGGCATCATGAATTCCTTTTTGCCCATTTACTAAGTTCTCGCATGTGCCATCGTTTTGAATTATTCTGCACTTCTCTAGTAGACTGAACGAGTTAAGCAATGTAATTCTGTGGTTGCAACATGTTATTAACATGAAAGAGTTTAACGTTGTCTCAGATAGAAATTTCTGTACATATAAGAAATTCTTTGGCTAGATATTTAGCTTCTCGTTTAATTACGTTAATTTTGTATGTAAAAGCGATAGCAATGGAATGCACGCGTTGCGTCGTCTGAAATAGCGAGTGGTGTTTGTAAACCCCACAGAGATAAATTGCTTTGTCTGCGGTGCGTTGTTTGGTATAGAGATGACATTTTTCAATTCGGATGGTCACGACAAGAACTGGTCCCGAGGGGCAGAAAGATCAATTTTCCATTGAACTTAATGCTAATTGAAGTCTGAATTCTGACGAACTAGATCATTGACTCCTCATTGAACGTACACAGTCAGCCAATTTAGATCGTGAGGAAAACTGAGTCAAAGATATTTACTGTTCACCTGGCAGATGTTCAGTCTTCAATGTGACAACGACAGCTCGTGTGTTCCCAAATACAACTTTCCCTACGCATTGCGCGTGCTTGACCAATCACGCAAGCCAAAGGGAGACGTATCTTTCCACGTCTCTACCATTCTATACTGTGGTTGTGATGGAATCGCATCACCTCAAGAGTAACAGCGACACAGGAATCTATCTCTGTGGTAAATCCGATGTGATCACATTATTATCTCTCCAACTATAAATCTGAAAATGACTAGTCAGCGCATCTTCCATGTATTAATCATGTGATATCTTGTTCGTTCATGCAGGTATAATAATTGAATGAAATAAATGGTCTAAAGCATGATTTAGGTTGGAGGATGACCCCATTACCGATTGATGTTGCGGTATGAGAAAACATCAAATTTCTAGGCGCTTTCAGTGCGCGCAGCACATCATTTTCAGTAACAGTGAAGTTGTCTGATCTGCAGACCTAGTTACAGCAACGAGTACAGATCAAGCACATGTACATTTCACAGTCATCAGATGATTAAATCACATAATTCGTATGAATCAATGCTACTGTAACATACTGTTGCAATCAATTAGTACTTCCAAAAGACCAATCTCGATACTTATTTTATAATAGTTGCGAGCTTCAGAGCGCCTTGCTCGTCTTTATTATTTTATTATCTTCGCTTTTCATATTTCTCACTTAATTCTAATGCTACTATTCAGTTTGAGAGTAGTATGTATAACGTGAAATTTTGTATAGAGCACTTCAGTAATGTCTTTGTGTCAACGATTGTATCATGTAGTTGAAATGAATTTTACTGTTGGCAATGTGAGTGAATGGCGCTGCCCTCTGATATCACTTTTACCTCTGTCTGCCTGAAGACGACCGAAGCGCTCGGAAGCTCGCAACTATTATAAAAATTCGTCCCGAGATTGGTCTTTTGGAAGTACTAATTGATTGCAATTGTATGGATCGCGGTGAAGAGGGAATATTTCACAATGTAAAATACTGATAGAAGTTAAAGAACGGAAAACATAATGCCTGAACTAAAATGATCGGACCACATTGCCTCCCTGATGACCCTCTTTCGCCAAGCATAATAATGCCACCTATAAATTTCTTTGCAAACCCATATTTTAGTCAACTCCTAATAGTCAGTAATACTGATGCAAGGGTATCAGCGTATTGAATTTATAGAAAAGAATAACCGCTACCATTGGTAGTGAATGTCGTAGAGTTATCAAGTGAATGAAATGAGAAAATACTTGCAAACTTTTGCACAGGTCTGCAATAAATACATAATACGCATGAAGTGCGCACTTCTTTCAAGATAATTTCGTGACATAATTATTATACTTACCTACTGATTGTTTGCCGGATATTGATGTATTTTTATCATTTATAAGTAATTTTGTGGTAGGTCTACCATATATCAAACGAACACACATGACTCAGCAAATTGGTCAGAAAGTTGATAAACTTAGTATATAACACTCTTGAGCACAGTAAAGATTGGATATTTGTCCTTCAATCTTTGCTATAAATTATTCAAAAGAGAGAATGATACAATACTTGACTTTATAGTGACTACTACTCATAGAGTAGGTATATTAGGTAGAGTGGTAACTCCGCATTTATTAAATCCCCAATGTGCATACACTTTCGATTTTATTAAATGAACTCGTGGGAGATACGGGTGGTATTGTCACCAAATGTGAGATATGCAAATTTTTGCAGTTTTGAAGAAGTTGCCACGGAATTGAGTGATCATGATTGTAATGCAGAAGGAATGATGGTATTTCACAGATTCTCATGACAGCCTTGGAGAAGTAATTTTTGTTAAATTAGCAATTCGATGGGTTCCCATTACTTTCATGCTCAACCTCAAGAGTATTTTCTTAAGCGTGATCATATGAAAGGCAACCTGCAACTGGCAGAAAATCATAATCAAAGACAACGACTTCATTTAACTTTGAAAGATGTAAATGGTTCCACATCACTATTCAGATTCTAGAAATGAAACATGAATTTAGTGAATCATAAAATCATGCCGGTGAAAATTGAATTAGAAACGAAATTTCAGCCAAGAAAGCATGAATAATATCGTGACTTTTTCATGAAGACTTTCATTATAATACAATTCATGAAATTCCCTGATAATCAGCTTGATTTCCGCTTAGTTAAGATGCTTATTAGCAAATATTCATTCCTTTTGATATCCAACTTGTATCATACTACTTATTTAGGAGAGTCATCTCGGTAGTACATAAATTGGCAAAATTTGACATTTTTCAAAAGTGCTCAAATAATGTTTTGGACCACGATAATGTAATCTCGGCAGAAAGCTGAATCTTTTGATATAAAAATTTTCACTGTATACAGATACTTTTTTGTGTCGACACTCTACCTATATATCCCTACTCTATGCTACTACTAATAAATCATTATTAGCAGAGCTATATTTCATCTAATATTTAAGAGCTTCGTTCTCCTAATAGAAACAACCGACAAGAATCCTTCCAGATGAGATTATGTGTTTCCTCAAGTTTCTCCCCATATACTTCAAAGTTGTCTTGGTTTATCGATGGAAGAGAGACATTTCGAAAACCGCTTAAGAAGGTCAGATTTTTTGGAAAATTGATTTTCTCAAAGTCTGTGAGCGACCTGCAGATCTTCGAATTTTTCAAAAGTACTTCACTTGGGATTGTTTTAGACATAACACAAGATATTTAGGGAGTGAGACGTAAAAAATTCGATTTTTGAGAGATGCCCACTTGTGCACAGGCACACTCTGCACTCTTTCTGAGCACACTAGAGAATGAGTGTATGATGAATGAAACTCGGTCACATGGAAGAAGGCCAACTTGCATGCAATTCTGAGCGTAAACAGAGAGCATTCAATTGTTTTATTCTGTATGTAGGAAAAGTCTCATTTGTGTGACTGAATACGCGATGTAGCTGCTCGGGTTGTTGGTGTGTCTGAAGAAAGCCAGTGAATGCCCAACGTGCGTTTGACTCCTACGTATTTACTAGGGCCCTGCGAGTCGGGCTTTTGTCAACCACGAGTCGAGTAGGACAAAATTTTCAAAGATATAAAGAGGCAAGGATATGTGTAGGCCTACTTAGGCCAATAAAAGCAATGAAGAGAATAAGAAAATAAGGTTTATGACGACGCAAATCGTTGATCTAGTGATTGGGTTATCCTTTATTAAGTATATGTAATTGTGGACATTAGACATACATGATACAAATTTAAAAAATTCTATGCATCCAGTCATATATTTAGATTATTTCTGCAATCAATTTTTTTATCAGCATATATTTTACCTGGTAGGTATATTATACAATAATTATTAAGCAGGCGTGCCATTATTTTGAATACCATGCAGGGTGAGAGAGAGAGAGAGCATCGCTCAGTTACTATTAGGAAATTGACAAAAGATCAGCTTCATCTTTTACGAGTTAGCTTAAACCTGCATAGACCTGTCTGGACAGGTCCTATTATTTTAATATCTATAGAAATTAACGGAGTTCGCAGTTTCTATTTAAGTTGTACACTATTGCAATATACATTTATCGATTTTTGTGTGTTTATCTAGTAATACTCTATTCAGTCTATTCCAGCAAAACAGCTTGTGTAGTTTAATAACTACAGAAGCTGTTATCACTTTAGAGAACAGCATATCATCATCAGACTATCTATCAATTGCAGCTGATTAATGTGATTTAGCCCGATTTGTTGGCTGCTGACCATTATATCATTCTTCACTTGCCTTTATGAGAAACCTGTTTACCCAAGTAGATGAGTGGTGCAATTTCTTGTGAGTAGTGTATTGAATCATTTTTTTTCGTTTTCAGCAAAATATAATAACAATTTACATGCGTATTTTTACTAAAATACGAAATAAATCATGATTTCTGAACAGCTGCCAGAGCGAGTATTTACGTGCGTGAGACAAACCAAAAATAACAGACAGTCTAAAATAGCAGGTTCGAATTGCGTTTTGCAAAGATAAGTTTTTGAGACAGAAATAATTAATCTTCTCCAGGGATCGCAATTCACTTAAGAATGAACGGAAAACCGGGAAAAACTGGAGTTTGTTTGAATGCATAAATTTGAAATATTTACATTAGACTCATTTCGCAAAAAACGGAAAATCAAGATCCCATAGCTTCTCCCTTTGACTGATGTGATTGGCCGTCGTTAAATGAGAATGAATTTTGGGAACATTTCATTGCAACTTCAACAATATTGCTGTCAGCAGGCTGTGAACAAAACAAAATGCTGATAGTGTTGTCAATTTCAATTCCGGTCTCGCCTATGTAAATACCCATATTGCTAATCTTGTTCGCGGTGTTCGAAATGTCTCATCTTAGATGTCTGAGTCACCTTGCGCATGTCAGTCCTCTCCCCCCCCGTGTCGGCACGCTCTGTTATTTTCTTGCCTGTTAACTTCCTAATTTTTATCTGTTAGTGAAACCGTTAACTCATATTCATTCATTCATTGATTATGACCGTCTGATGGATGGTCGAAGGCTCGAAAAAACTCTTCCCTATTAGTGTGGTTTTTACTTCATTCATTTAAATTCTTCTTTTCAGTTTATCGGGGTCTGAGGAATTCTGTCCTGTCCTTCGTTATCTTATCTCTAATGGAAACACAACTGTCTTTCAATATCTTCACGGAACGGTACCCGATCGCATCGAAGCCCCGAGTTTAGATTTGCTCGTAGCGGAGGAGACACAGCGAGAGTCTGATCCTGAGGTAATGGTCTATCACATATCCCCATCACTCAGATATTAACAATCTCTGCATTTTCAGATCGATTGGGGAGATCTGGAGGAGGAAATAGATTTTGGAATTACTGTTGAAGATGATAAGGTAAAGTGATGGCCTGTTCTAATTGTTTGGTCTCTGCTGTGATTTGTCCCCTTTCGCATACACAAGTCATCCTTTGACTAGGTAGGGTATCAGATTCAGTGTTGCATGCGATTACGAATTTTTTGAGGAAGAATAACGATAACAGTCATTTTGTGGGTTAAAATTTGTAAAAGATTAACAACATTTAGAACACAGTGAAAATTCCTAGAACAGTCCAACTTCGGTTGAAGAGGAGACGAGATCTGAATTCCCACATTCTTATGTCAGTACATCGCACTCACGAGATAAAACCGCTACAATTATCGTGCCCTTTTTCATTGCAAATCGTTTTTTAATCCATTATTAATGCTAGAACATGCTTTCACTAGTGTTATTCAGTATTACAACTGTTTCTGCATCATTTGTATTTGTGGTTAGTAAGTTAACATGGTTGTTGGTGTCAAAATGGTTTTCAGCAGCATCTAAACAATATTTTTCTGTTAAAGTTTTTCCGTAAACTGAATAGCCAACGAGGTTCGTGGAGATATGCCTATGTAGGCCTACTTTCAAACTGTCGGAGATTGAGATTCCGGCTAAATTCCTAACAGAAATATAGGTTATGGATGCTGCTGGTAATGCTTCTAATACTTAGATTATATTTTGAGGCTTTCCCTGAGACAGATTCTCAAGATCATTTGGTACGTGGACCATTTTGATTGACACCGGCAACTTACATTTTTCTGACGGTGATGCTGATGACACTAACAAAGGATGCTATAGAAGAATCTCCAATGTCATTAAAAATTCAAGCATGATGGAATATACCAGGCTAATATTAAAACTGGGAAATTCTTCATCCCAATTGGATTACACGTCAATAATCCCCATTTTAATTTGTATGAGATGGCTGATGGCGGGAGGACCATAATGAATCAGTAAAAATATTCGTTTTCCCTCCCGGGTAATTTTAATGCAAGCAAGAGTCAAATAATTCAGAATAAAAAATATATGTACACAGCCGATGTTTCGGGTCCAGACCCTGTCTGAAGGCAGCAATGAATTCATTATTATAGCTATACATATCCATAATTTATATCTTAACTTTCTTCCATCGCACGACCTCAAAATCTCAAACATTTTCTGTGATTTCAAGAGCAAGAATGTATTGTTTCATGGTGATGAAATGTTTGCTCTCTCATTTTTACCTTCTTATCTTTTCTTTCAGCCTGATCAGATAGAAGTAACAAGCGATGGAGAAGGCATTGTTGCACGTGGAGATGAGGCACTGTCACTGATGGATCACGCACCGACCCGTGAGGTGCTGGTAACGGAGTTGACCGAGCTATCAGCGTTTTTAAAACGTTTTCATGAAGAACGAAGTTCTCAGTCCGCGTTACTGACTGACGCGGTCTGGGAGGGCGCGTCGAATGTAATCCATCAGACAGGAGAAGGCACAGTTGCAGATTACTGTGCAAAAGTGGATGAAGCGTTAGAAAAGTTGACAAACAGTAGAACTAAACATTTACTGCTCATCCGCAGTTCTCCTCGATATGTGGATCGGGTCGCAGATCAGGTGATGGATCACAAGAAGAGAGAAGAGAGATCAAGACAATCAGCAAGGTTGATGGAACTTAAGAGACAAGAAGTAGTGGAGGAAGAGCGGAGTTTAGAGCCGAGACTGGTGAAATTAAGAGAAGTTTGCATGAAACTCAAAGTAGCGGTGAGTGGATCTGCTGCATTGTCGGATTCTTGTTGAAATGGTCCTGAAACTCGGTTTTGATAAAACTGTCCCATGGAAGACCTCAAAATAAAATTTAAACAGAAATTTTCTCATCAACATCTAAAGCTTTCTGTTTAACTTTTGACTCGAACGTCAATTGCCTCTGGCAGTTACTGGATATGTGCCTTCTTTCAAACTGTCAAAAGCTATTGATTTACAGCCAAATACTTAAATAAAAGCGTAGGTTTTTGATGTCGCTGACAATGTTTCTTTATTTTGAAGCCTCCCCTGGGACAGTCTTATCAAAACCAAGTTTCATGACCATTTTGTATGGGGATCATTTTGACTTGATGAAGAAATTTCTAGACAAAAGTGCAATAACGTCTTGAAGAAAATAATAGACAATTTTATGCATGAATGATTCTGTTCCTCAACCATTGAATTGGGATGTTTAGCATACACTGTAAATCATGGACGACTCGTTCGGTGGGCAGTGAGGGTAAGTTACCCACCTCTACATAAATTTTGAAGAAAATTGTAGACTTACTATGCGCGTGTCATAATATGCTCACATAATAGATACACAGTAATATTGAAATCAGTTCCAATTTTCTTGACTTTTTGTGACTTAGTTCCTGCTTTGTTCTTGGCCATTTTATGAATGCATAATGTTGATACTTATTATGCAAATTAAGTCATTCGGAGTGCATGAATTCCTGTCTGGCGCTCTAAACATGACTGTGCTGTTTGTGTATTGTGTGTTTCTGCTCTTGGTGATTGGCGGAATTGGTTTCACATCGTCGTGCACTTTCAGCAGGGGATTTTTCACTTCAAATCATTTTTGTACATGTATATACTGAACATCGCCTCGACCCATTTTATTTAACCACTGTCATTCTGAAAAACGAAACAGAGAAAGAGCTAGACACCCTCGAACGAAACCGTCATATAACTTAAAAAACTTCGAAATGAGAAGAGAATTCAGCGGACATAACAAATGTAGTAGATGCAAGGATAAAAGAAGGCGAGTTTTTTTTTGAAGAGATTGAGCAAAGTAAAATGTGGAAAGTGGAGAGAAAGGATGTGCGAATGATCATGATGGACCAGATGGAGGAAGCAGATGTAGTTGCAAGGAGATGAAGTTGGTTGAAAAAGAGGAGAATCAAAAAAAGAGGAGAGAGAAGAAAAGAAAAGTAGGAAGGAGTATCCGCGATGTTGTAAAAGACAGAACAGTTACCTTCCCACGGAAAGGAAGTGATGCTTGATGCACCAGATTACAAATGAAATCTTGCAAGGAGCAGGCATACGAAAGATTGGAGGGGAGACCCTAGTACCGATGTTTACAAAGGCAGAGGTAGCAGAAGGAATGTGTTTTCGTCGTATGTAAATTAAATTTAGATCAGGTATGAAGGTGGTATTGTCGAACGTTGTGCGTGAACGAAAGCTCAGAGCATCATTGACATCACATAACATACGTTGATTCATGCCCCATGAGGAGCGAGCGAATGATTTTTTATGTACCAAAAGGAATGCAAGATTGCTATCTCGAGAAGAAAAAGGATCTACACATGCTTTGTTGATCTTGAGAAGGGTTTTGACAGGGTTTCCTCGATCTAGTCCAAGCCGTTATGAATTGTACGAGCATCCAGTGACGAAAAATCAAGTTTGGCAGAAGTGGCGAGTTTGTCGGACCAGCTTTAGCGTGGGAAGTAGGTTCAGGGTTCTTTTCTTTTCTTTTCTGGCTTCGCCACTGACAGTTCTCTCTGTCTTAGTGCTCGAATCTCTCGTCGAGGACAATATTGCTGCGAGTTGTAACGACGACTGATTGGATCTAATGTCGGAATCTATGGAGAGTTTGGAGAATTGCATTCAATGACTGGAAAAAGTGTTCGAAAACAAAAAAACAAACAGTAAACAAAGGTAAACATCAGTGATGGTGCGAACGGTGATGCGAGCGCCTGTGGCAAATAAAAGCAAGATAATTCTGCACGATGTAATTCATGTCGAAAGTGTACATGCCAGGGTGCGCAGGCGTAAAGAGATTCACGAAAGACCAAAGAGGATGGATTTTCTGTAAGTCTGTCAGCGAAGTGAACGGGAGTGACGGGGAAAGCACGATGAAAGAAGTGAATGAAGGGTATATGAGAAGGTGAACGATTTTGTTACTCTTTGACACTCTCGGTGACAATCAACAGTGGTGGTGGATGCGAGATAGCAATTGACAGAAGATGCGTCGTGTTGTTTGGATGAAGTTTCAGCTCTCATCAGTACTCTATGTGGAACGCGCTTTACTAACAGACTAAAAAAGAAATTTTTAAAGTATGTGTATCCGGCAGTCATGACCACGGGTCAGAGACACATGGAATATAAGATCCGGAAGGAGGTGTCCTACCGAGAACAAGCGAGCCATGATAAAAAAAAATATGCGGAGTAAAACTTGCTGGTGCTGAGAGCACTGACGAATGCAAAGAAGCATTTGGGTTGATTTGTGAGATTGAGGACGGTTGTTGAGAGTAGCCTTTGAGAAGGAGGAAGACCGAGAAGAGAAGAGACCAACCACGTGGAGAGCTGGCGCTGGAGTGAGTGCAAAAAGCTGGTCTGAGCAGCAGAATGCAGTGATGATCGAGCGAGGAGGAATGGGCGTTGCGGTGTCAGCGTGACGTCAACGTTCCCTCGCAAAGGGGAAAAGGGAAACGAAAATAAATGATGATGATGATGATGATGATTCTGTTAATGTCATTCATCATGCTATTGACATGTATCGCAATTCATCCTGTTCGCACGTGTTTTTCATGCATCAATATTCTGCTATTTTACATTCTTTCAGATGGAGAGTGAAATTTCATCCAAGTACGGTGGACGACGTGTTAACATAATGGGCGAAGTGAACAGCTTGTAATTGTGCTTCATTACATCGGGACTATCTTTTATAATGTACAGTCATTCGACTTCATCTTCTTGTTACAGTTGCATATCAGTGATGAACATTCTCGATTGTTATTTGATGGTATTCGTCGCTTGTAAATGTCTGAACGTTGTTTTGTATGGTTATGCCGACTTTTGATATTTACTGCATGTTGAGAACGGAACCCAATTGGAGGGCAGATGAGTACCGGATACTGCAGTATCACAGGCAATGACGTGACAAAAGGACATCGTGCTGACTAGGTATTTTTCTGCTGTCTCGAGCACCATCTTTTACACGAGAATTCAGACGCGCCTGATAATAGAATCCGGAAGTAAAACATTTGCAGAAATCAGTTATCCACAATGGTGTCCTGAAATCGCATTGTAAAATTATTTTTAAAAAGTGTTTGTTCGAAAGACGCGAGGATTGATTTTAGCATTGTAAATAGTGGAACCTAAATAATTGAGATCAAGACTCAAATCAGTAAAGTTCAAATTTTAGCAGCGATCGTTTCCATCAACTGTGCCTCTCAACCAGCTGCCACAAGCTTAGGCTATTTTTGAGGTTCGTGCCATCGCGGTGAACTAAAACTGATGTACTCTGAGTAAACATGTCTTTATAATATTAAAAGTTTTAATTCTTTGTCGATTTCAAGTTCACTGCTGGTTACGAACATGGAATGTATGTGGCTTACAATTTTACATTTCTTCATTAGCCATTGATTATAAATATGAAATTAACATTTAATGTAATTATACTAATGCTAGCATTATTCATAGTATAGGCTAATACAAACACAAGTTGGGGTGGGCGACGTTACCCCTTCAGCGATTTGCTGGCAGAAATATCATATCCAGAGAAACGCTTTAGATGGCTATTCGGTTCGTGGATGGTTGATCATGTACCAGGCCTATTAGACTGATTTGTTTACATCTAGAAAATATGTACTGCACTTGTTCTGAGCAGATTAGTAAGATGTTAATGCTAGCCGCGAAAGGAAAAGAGGGGTGGTGATATTTATAAGAACCGGATGTTAAAGCTGTATATCGAAAGTGGCGCAACGTAGCATAAGTATCGACAAGGTATAGCAATATCAGCGTAACTTATAAGTAAGACAATGCAGCAGCAACAGGTCGCAACTACATCGATCGGTAGGCCCATGTAGCAGAGCGGTACAACAGGAAGGTATTTTACTACCCGGGTTCATTCTCTGCTTTCGGTGTTTATGGAAAGCTCTGGATAAAGACACCGACTATCATTGAACACGAAAACATCGTTTATTTCCATTTAACAATTTTCACTGATTTGACATATCTTCTGGCTCTTGTTCGACTTATGTAAAGAAAATTAGTTCAGATAAAGGCCTACCTGAATTATGATAGAAAATAGTGATGACATTGATTCTTATTAAATATTCATTCACTCCCTTTTATCGCAGATTCGTAGATTTCAATGATACATATAAATCATTACGTCTTCCATGATACCCAGTAAACATGTGACGTCACAGGGATGTCATGACGACGTCATTCCAGGATGGCCCACGTACGTCTTATTTGACAGTAAAAAAGACGTCACAGCGGAAGCATCACAGGACGTCAGTATGACAACCCGCCGGGACATCCCACGTACGTCACAGCGGAACTCTCGCATGGCGTCAGTCTGACATCCGGCCGGGACATCCAACGTACGTCTTCAAAGTGCTCCTACGAGACGTCCTAATGAGTCACTTGACATCGTGACACACATCCCATTACCATACTTAAAACTAGTTTCAATCATTTACCCAATTATGAAGATAACGAAAACATTGGAATCATCTGTGGATAATTGTATTTTCGCAAATTATCTAAGTATTTCTGTTTGCATACACGTTTCACTTGAGACAAAAGCAGACGCTGATAAATCACGGATCCTTCTTCGATATTCCATTGACCTTCTGTAAGCACGACGTACCTGAAGTAAGAAACAGCAAAATTTTGATTAGATCACAAAAATTACATAACACGTAGGCATACATATACAACGCTCAAAAGAGAAATCACCATATTAGAATATCAATATCTAATATGATGAAATTGCTCATCAGAGGTATCGAAATGCATGCCTATTGAATTTGAGTCACCGTAGAGAAGATGCTTCGACATGTAGGCAGATAGGGCCTACATTGAATATGAACAATATGTAATTCTGTATAGTTCGTAAAATTTCTTTCATTGACATGAGGCACAACTAATCCAAAATAAAAGTTTCTTCATGCTTGCTGCCTAAAATCTAGAGGCTATCGAAGCTAAATTATAAATTGAAGACATAATTAGAAACTAAAATTAGACTAAAATTTAAAAAAACATCATACATTTTAAAATTCACATTGTCATTATATTTTGAATGCATGCAATGCTCTGCATCTGGACAGGGACACAGTTTTTGATATATTTTTGATTTTTGACCATCTTCGGATATTTATCGCCTATAAAATTAGATCATGAATTTTAACATGATTTTGCATTAATACTGTGCAACCCAATAAAATTTGACATTCGTATGATGAGAGAATTCCTTGTTTAGATAGTATTTCCTCTGTTTTTCAAGCAAATGCGGGACAAGCGACCATCATCTTCCGGCTATAATTTATTTACACACAATTAATTGCACAATCATGATAAAATTAATCATCATAATTATCAATAAATAAAAAAAGTCAGTAGATTTATTTTGATAAAATTAAAAACTAATTCTTCCACAATGTCTTTCGCACACTCTTATTCAAGTGCAAACGTTGACTGAATATAAAATATAAAATCTAAAATCATATAAGCCTACTTCTGCAGTAATATATATTTATGAACAATCCTTTTGTTCATAGATTCATTGCTGTAGAAGTATGATTTCAGATTTTGTATTTCATATTCAATCCTGCATGTTTGCACTTGAATAAGAATGAACGAAATGCATTGTGCAAGAATTAGTTTTTAATTTTATCAAAATGAATTTAGTGGCTTTATTTATAAACTGAGTAAAGGGGAATCATTTTTTAGACATCATAATTATCATCAAATAATAAACGTTTTGTTCTATTTACAACATAATACGAAGCATAACGTTTTATTATAATTAAATCGAATATAGGCCTATTTTATGTAGCCCAGAATGTGTTGCTAACCTTACAAATATGCAAATTATAATGCAGTATTGTTATGTTTGCAACCATTTCATAAAAATCCAGGCTAGCAAAAAGTTCATTGCATCCGATACATTCATGAGCAAAAGCAAATTATTTATTCATTCATTTTCGCAATAATTGATAACATTCAACAAAATAAGCTTATTTGAATATTTCAACAAAACTTATGTATGTGCATGCATTACGATATTGCAAACTGATATGTGTGACGTACAGTCGTCCAATTATTCAAATATACAGTAGAATCATAATCATTATCTAGATTTTCTTAATAAGCTTAGATACCTGTGCCTTACATTATTACATTGTTACAGTACATTTAAATCATTCACTTACGTAAAAAAATCAATGCACAATCATAACATTTTGATCGTCAAAATGGTTGTCTATGCATTGTCATTTATAATCCTATGGTACAAACTTCAGTATTTTGCAGAAAACTTTAAGTATTATATTGATGATCACACAACAGTTCAATAGCAGGAAGATGAAAATGTTCGAATAGCAGCGTTTCTTTTTAAGCATGGCAAAATGTATGTAAAGCCTCTAATTATGGTAAATTATCTTCGGTGGGAGGAATTAATCTGATTCCAATTCGAGAGCCACGAAATTTGAAACAAATTAATTGATATCAAATGATGCCATGTTTTATGGACAATTAAAATGATTTTTCTTTTATTTTTGCGATTTCATGAATTAGCTTCAACATTGATAATTATTTCGTGAAAATAAGCTTATAACTAATCCAGTGCGTATAGTTAATTCACCTAAACTTAATAAGAAATGAAAAGAGTAAACATCTCACCTGTAAACTCCGGCAATTGATGATATCAATCATCGAAAAACATTTTGTTGTACTGCATTAGACTATTTTCTTGTCAGAGATCACGAGATGAAATTCGAAGCCCTGGTTTTCAGCGACTAATGTAGGAGATAAAGTCAAATCACTCAATATGAGGTGAACCAAATCACAAGATGTTTTGTAGGATGATAAAGGCAAAAGCTTAGTCGTCAACTGCTGGTCTCCAACTTGAAAATAGAAATAAATGATCTGTGAATTGATTGTGGAGGTCGAATATGGGTGGTGTATTTAAGTTCCTCCAAATGTCCAAAGGAAAGGTGCCCGAGGCGTCGTTTAAGAAAGTTTGGTCTAAGTCGTAGACTTATCACTAATACCGTATCGCAAAACATGAATCACGTTCGATGCGCAGTGCGAGTAACATGAATGAAATGAAGGACTGCTTGCACGTTTCCTCTCGCTGTCATGTGATTATCGATAGTGACGCGTTGATTGAAAGTCATTCGCCCAGGCGGTAGTAGGGAAATAATCTGTGCGCAGTTCTCCTCTATTCAGAAATGAAATACGAGGGCTGCACTTAATGACGTGACCGCCAACGCTGGGATGCTTGTAAATCATCGGAAGACAGACTCATTCCATGCAACGAGTACGGCACGAATGAATCCGAAAAAAAGATCCGTTGAATTATGATATTGAACTATTGCAATTACAAGTATTCTATTCCAACTGCAATCGCAAAATTGGGATTCATCAAATGCCCTGCGATAAACATGAATCCTATTAATAAGAAATGCATGGGTAGAAATTAGTGATGAATTTTTACATTATTTTATTTTCGAAGATACATCGATTTTAGATAAAAACAAAGCAGAAAACAGATTGATGGGAGAATAAGAAATAGAAGAAGAAAAATAAGAGCTGATAAGGAAACAGAAGAATAAAAGGAAAATGAGAGAAATGAGGAGACAGAGTAGAGGAGGAAGAATGAGAAATCAAGAGAAAGAAGAGGAGGAAAAAGAGAAGTGAGAAGAGATATGGAAGAAGAAGAGAAATGATGAATTGGAACAAGAGAAGAAAATGAAGAGAAGTGGGGAGAAATAGAAGAGGAACAAGAGAAGAAAAGAATTGAGTTGAGAGATGAATAGAAGTAGGGAGAAAGAGAAGAGGAAAGAAGAAGAGAAATTAGGCTATGACAGAGAATCATTATCAGAAGAAAAAGTATCAAGAAAAGCGAGGAGAGAGATAAAGTGAGTGAGAGAGCGAGAGTTCGAGAATGGAAATTAAAAAAGATAGTCCCAAAACTTAGTGCAATTAAGTGGAAATCATTCATCATAGCGTAAACGTCATAATTTCATGACTCATCGTGGTTGTGGCTCATTGATCATGTTTGTGGTCACACTTTGGATGTCACAGTGACGTCATATAAAGGCGGTCATTCTGACGTCTTTGATGGGAGGTCACTGTGACATCCCGTTCTGGTCATAGACGTCTCAGACGCATGATGACATCAATGGGACGTCGCAATGACGTCACAATGTTTACTGGGTAGTTTCTTAAGGCTCTCTTATTCTCTGAACTTGAATAAAGTTATCTTTAGCCCTTCCATGCAGGAATTAATTATTTTCGAAATTAGTTTCTTTCGATTTTTTTCAAATGCGATTTGCGGGTCTTCTAGGCATCTTACGAGGTTGGGACTGGTGCCGTTAGAATCGCATTGATGCCCTCTTTCTTTTGGTTGCAAAGTTTTGTCGCTATGGGATCAATGTTGTCCCAAATTATGCGTGTCGAAAAGTCTTGAAAATGACACAATGTAATGAAAGGGAAAATGATTCATTAATAGTTCTTAATAAGAAATCATTTTTGCGCAAGCATATCACAGGAGAAAAGTCGTGAATCAAAATTACGATTCATTTACGATGGACCAGATCATGGGCAATCGCTGAACTTTTTAATCTAGCTATATTTCGAGAGATGTCACCCTCTATCCTCAGGCAACACTGATTTGAATGGAGTGTCCAAAGAACATCACTCAAGCATGCAGCCGTCAGTGCACATGCATATTATATATCAGACCAGTATTATACTTCGAATACTCGAAAATAAGAAGGCGCTTGATTTTCTTTTATTTTAAAAACAATTTTGAAGAGCTTCCTCATTTTTGTAGGCCTAACAGCCACAAGAACAATGAAACCACGTATCAAGCGATCTACTTATATTTTGATTTTTTGGTTTATGGAAGTGTATAGCTTAGAAAGATTCAGAAAATGCATTCTTCCAGATACCCATATATAAACCGATAAACAATAACGAATCTTAAGGGATAAAAAGCGGAGGAAACCAGTAATCTTCATTTCAATGTGAAAGAAGTGCTTGGGCGAAAAATGGGGTTGATTTGTTGGAGATTGTAAGGGGAGGGGGTTTGCGGAGTTGACTAGAACGGTGGGGGGAAGGATATGGGGATGGTCATGAATTAGGTTGATATAGGTGTTGGGTACAACGTTTGGGGTGGGGGGGGGGGGGGGGGGGGGGGGGGGGGGGGGGGGGGGGGGGGGGGGGGGGGGGGGGGGGGGGGGGGGGGGGGGGGGGGGGGGGGGGGGGGGGGGGGGGGGGGGGGGGGGGGGGGGGGGGGGGGGGGGGGGGGGGGGGGGGGGGGGGGGGGGGGGGGGGGGGGGGGGGGGGGGGGGGGGGGGGGGGGGGGGGGGGGGGGGGGGGGGGGGGGGGGGGGGGGGGGGGGGGGGGGGGGGGGGGGGGGGGGGGGGGGGGGGGGGGGGGGGGGGGGGGGGGGGGGGGGGGGGGGGGGGGGGGGGGGGGGGGGGGGGAGGGGGGGGGGGGGGGGGGGGGGGGGGGGGGGGGGGGGGGGGGGGGGGGGGGGGGGGGGGGGGGGGGGGGGGGGGGGGGGGGGGGGGGGGGTGGGGGGGGGGGGGGGGGGGGGGGGGGGGGGGGGGGGGGGGGGGGGGGGGGGGGGGGGGGGGGGGGGTGGGGGGGGGGGGGGGGGGGGGGGGGGGGGGGGGGGGGGGGGGGGGGGGGGGGGGGGGGGGGGGGGGGGGGGGGGGGGGGGGGGGGGGGGGGGGGGGGGGGGGGGGGGGGGGGGGGGGGGGGGGGGGGGGGGGGGGGGGGGGGGGGGGGGGGGGGGGGGGGGGGGGGGGGGGGGGGGGGGGGGGGGGGGGGGGGGGGGGGGGGGGGGGGGGGGGGGGGGGGGGGGGGGGGGGGGGGGGGGGGGGGGGGGGGGGGGGGGGGGGGGGGGGGGGGGGGGGGGGGGGGGGGGGGGGGGGGGGGGGGGGGGGGGGGGGGGGGGGGGGGGGGGGGGGGGGGGGGGGGGGGGGGGGGGGGGGGGGGGGGGGGGGGGGGGGGGGGGGGGGGGGGGGGGGGGGGGGGGGGGGGGGGGGGGGGGGGGGGGGGGGGGGGGGGGGGGGGGGGGGGGGGGGGGGGGGGGGGGGGGGGGGGGGGGGGGGGGGGGGGGGGGGGGGGGGGGGGGGGGGGGGGGGGGGGGGGGGGGGGGGGGGGGGGGGGGGGGGGGGGGGGGGGGGGGGGGGGGGGGGGGGGGGGGGGGGGGGGGGGGGGGGGGGGGGGGGGGGGGGGGGGGGGGGGGGGGGGGGGGGGGGGGGGGGGGGGGGGGGGGGGGGGGGGGGGGGGGGGGGGGGGGGGGGGGGGGGGGGGGGGGGGGGGGGGGGGGGGGGGGGGGGGGGGGGGGGGGGGGGGGGGGGGGGGGGGGGGGGGGGGGGGGGGGGGGGGGGGGGGGGGGGGGGGGGGGGGGGGGGGGGGGGGGGGGGGGGGGGGGGGGGGGGGGGGGGGGGGGGGGGGGGGGGGGGGGGGGGGGGGGGGGGGGGGGGGGGGGGGGGGGGGGGGGGGGGGGGGGGGGGGGGGGGGGGGGGGGGGGGGGGGGGGGGGGGGGGGGGGGGGGGGGGGGGGGGGGGGGGGGGGGGGGGGGGGGGGGGGGGGGGGGGGGGGGGGGGGGGGGGGGGGGGGGGGGGGGGGGGGGGGGGGGGGGGGGGGGGGGGGGGGGGGGGGGGGGGGGGGGGGGGGGGGGGGGGGGGGGGGGGGGGGGGGGGGGGGGGGGGGGGGGGGGGGGGGGGGGGGGGGGGGGGGGGGGGGGGGGGGGGGGGGGGGGGGGGGGGGGGGGGGGGGGGGGGGGGGGGGGGGGGGGGGGGGGGGGGGGGGGGGGGGGGGGGGGGGGGGGGGGGGGGGGGGGGGGGGGGGGGGGGGGGGGGGGGGGGGGGGGGGGGGGGGGGGGGGGGGGGGGGGGGGGGGGGGGGGGGGGGGGGGGGGGGGGGGGGGGGGGGGGGGGGGGGGGGGGGGGGGGGGGGGGGGGGGGGGGGGGGGGGGGGGGGGGGGGGGGGGGGGGGGGGGGGGGGGGGGGGGGGGGGGGGGGGGGGGGGGGGGGGGGGGGGGGGGGGGGGGGGGGGGGGGGGGGGGGGGGGGGGGGGGGGGGGGGGGGGGGGGGGGGGGGGGGGGGGGGGGGGGGGGGGGGGGGGGGGGGGGGGGGGGGGGGGGGGGGGGGGGGGGGGGGGGGGGGGGGGGGGGGGGGGGGGGGGGGGGGGGGGGGGGGGGGGGGGGGGGGGGGGGGGGGGGGGGGGGGGGGGGGGGGGGGGGGGGGGGGGGGGGGGGGGGGGGGGGGGGGGGGGGGGGGGGGGGGGGGGGGGGGGGGGGGGGGGGGGGGGGGGGGGGGGGGGGGGGGGGGGGGGGGGGGGGGGGGGGGGGGGGGGGGGGGGGGGGGGGGGGGGGGGGGGGGGGGGGGGGGGGGGGGGGGGGGGGGGGGGGGGGGGGGGGGGGGGGGGGGGGGGGGGGGGGGGGGGGGGGGGGGGGGGGGGGGGGGGGGGGGGGGGGGGGGGGGGGGGGGGGGGGGGGGGGGGGGGGGGGGGGGGGGGGGGGGGGGGGGGGGGGGGGGGGGGGGGGGGGGGGGGGGGGGGGGGGGGGGGGGGGGGGGGGGGGGGGGGGGGGGGGGGGGGGGGGGGGGGGGGGGGGGGGGGGGGGGGGGGGGGGGGGGGGGGGGGGGGGGGGGGGGGGGGGGGGGGGGGGGGGGGGGGGGGGGGGGGGGGGGGGGGGGGGGGGGGGGGGGGGGGGGGGGGGGGGGGGGGGGGGGGGGGGGGGGGGGGGGGGGGGGGGGGGGGGGGGGGGGGGGGGGGGGGGGGGGGGGGGGGGGGGGGGGGGGGGGGGGGGGGGGGGGGGGGGGGGGGGGGGGGGGGGGGGGGGGGGGGGGGGGGGGGGGGGGGGGGGGGGGGGGGGGGGGGGGGGGGGGGGGGGGGGGGGGGGGGGGGGGGGGGGGGGGGGGGGGGGGGGGGGGGGGGGGGGGGGGGGGGGGGGGGGGGGGGGGGGGGGGGGGGGGGGGGGGGGGGGGGGGGGGGGGGGGGGGGGGGGGGGGGGGGGGGGGGGGGGGGGGGGGGGGGGGGGGGGGGGGGGGGGGGGGGGGGGGGGGGGGGGGGGGGGGGGGGGGGGGGGGGGGGGGGGGGGGGGGGGGGGGGGGGGGGGGGGGGGGGGGGGGGGGGGGGGGGGGGGGGGGGGGGGGGGGGGGGGGGGGGGGGGGGGGGGGGGGGGGGGGGGGGGGGGGGGGGGGGGGGGGGGGGGGGGGGGGGGGGGGGGGGGGGGGGGGGGGGGGGGGGGGGGGGGGGGGGGGGGGGGGGGGGGGGGGGGGGGGGGGGGGGGGGGGGGGGGGGGGGGGGGGGGGGGGGGGGGGGGGGGGGGGGGGGGGGGGGGGGGGGGGGGGGGGGGGGGGGGGGGGGGGGGGGGGGGGGGGGGGGGGGGGGGGGGGGGGGGGGGGGGGGGGGGGGGGGGGGGGGGGGGGGGGGGGGGGGGGGGGGGGGGGGGGGGGGGGGGGGGGGGGGGGGGGGGGGGGGGGGGGGGGGGGGGGGGGGGGGGGGGGGGGGGGGGGGGGGGGGGGGGGGGGGGGGGGGGGGGGGGGGGGGGGGGGGGGGGGGGGGGGGGGGGGGGGGGGGGGGGGGGGGGGGGGGGGGGGGGGGGGGGGGGGGGGGGTGGGGGGGGGGGGGGGGGGGGGGGGGGGGGGGGGGGGGGGGGGGGGGGGGGGGGGGGGGGGGGGGGGGGGGGGGGGGGGGGGGGGGGGGGGGGGGGGGGGGGGGGGGGGGGGGGGGGGGGGGGGGGGGGGGGGGGGGGGGGGGGGGGGGGGGGGGGGGGGGGGGGGGGGGGGGGGGGGGGGGGGGGGGGGGGGGGGGGGGGGGGGGGGGGGGGGGGGGGGGGGGGGGGGGGGGGGGGGGGGGGGGGGGGGGGGGGGGGGGGGGGGGGGGGGGGGGGGGGGGGGGGGGGGGGGGGGGGTGGGGGGGGGGGGGGGGGGGGGGGGGGGGGGGGGGGGGGGGGGGGGGGGGGGGGGGGGGGGGGGGGGGGGGGGGGGGGGGGGGGGGGGGGGATGGGGGGGGGGGGGGGGGGGGGGGGGGGGGGGGGGGGGGGGGGGGGGGGGGGGGGGGGGGGGGGGGGGGGTAGGGGGGGGGGGGGGGGGGGGGGGGGGGGGGGGGGGGGGGGGATGGGGGGGGGGGGGGGGGGGGGGGGGGGGGGGGGGGGGGGGGGGGGGGGGGGGGGGGGGGGGGGGGGGGGGGGGGGGGGGGGGGGGGGGGGTGGGGGGGGGGGGGGGGGGGGGGGGGGGGGGGGGGGTGGGGGGGGGGGGGGGGGGGGGGGGGGGGGTGGGGGGGGGGGGGGGGGGGGGGTGGGGGGGGGGGGTGGGGGGGGGGGGGGGGGGGGGGGGGGGTGGGGGGGGGGGGGGGGGGGGGGGGGGGGGGGGGGGGGTGGGGGGGGGGGGGGGGGGGGGGGGGGGGGGGGGTGGGGGGGGGGGGGGGGGGGGGGGGGGGGGGGGGTGGGGGGGGGGGGGGGGGGGGGGGGGGGGGGGGGGGGGGGGGGGGGGGGGGGGGGGGGGGGGGGGGGGGGGGGGGTGGGGGGGGGGGGGGGGGGGGGGGGGGGGGGGGGGGGGGGGGGGGGGGGGGGGGGGGGGGGGGGGGGGGGGGGGGGGGGGGGGGGGGGGGGGGGGGGGGGGGGGGGGGGGGGGGGGGGGGGGGGGGGGGGGGGGGGGGGGGGGGGGGGGGGGGGGGGGGGGGGGGGGGGGGGGGGGGGGGGGGGGGGGGGGGGGGGGGGGGGGGGGGGGGGGGGGGGGGGGGGGGGGGGGGGGGGGGGGGGGGGGGGGGGGGGGGGGGGGGGGGGGGGGGGGGGGGGGGGGGGGGGGGGGGGGGGGGGGGGGGGGGGGGGGGGGGGGGGGGGGGGGGGGGGGGGGGGGGTGGGGGGGGGGGGGGGGGGGGGGGGGGGGGGGGGGGGGGGGGGGGGGGGGGGGGGGGGGGGGGGGGGGGGGGGGGGGGGGGGGGGGGGGGGGGGGGGGGGGGGGGGGGGGGGGGGGGGGGGGGGGGGGGGGGGGGGGGGGGGGGGGGGGGGGGGGGGGGGGGGGGGGGGTGGGGGGGGGGGGGGGGGGGGGGGGGGGGGGGGGGGGGGGGGGGGGGGGGGGGTGGGGGGGGGGGGGGGGGGGGGGGGGGGGGGGGGGGGGGGGGGGGGGGGGGGGGGGGGGGGGGGGGGGGGGGGGGGGGGGGGGGGGGGGGGGGGGTGGGGGGGGGGGGGGGGGGGGGGGGGGGGGGGGGGGGGGGGGGGGGGGGGGGGGGGGGGGGGGGGGGGGGGGGGGGGGGGGGGGGGGGGGGGGGGGGGGGGGGGGGGGGGGGGGGGGGGGGGGGGGGGGGGGGGGGGGGGGGGGGGGGGGGGGGTGGGGGGGGGGGGGGGGGGGGGGGGGGGGGGGGGGGGGGGGGGGGGGGGGGGGGGGGGGGGGGGGGGGGGGGGGGGGGGGGGGGGGGGGGGGGGGGGGGGGGGGGGGGGGGGGGGGGGGGGGGGGGGGGGGGGGGGGGGGGGGGGGGGGGGGGGGGGGGGGGGGGGGTGGGGGGGGGGGGGGGGGGGGGGGGGGGGGGGGGGGGGGGGGGGGGGGGGGGGGGGGGGGGGGGGGGGGGGGGGGGGGGGGGGGGGGGGGGGGGGGGGGGGGGGGGGGGGGGGGGGGGGGGGGGGGGGGGGGGGGGGGGGGGGGGGGGGGGGGGGGGGGGGGGGGGGGGGGGGGGGGGGGGGGGGGGGGGGGGGGGGGGGGGGGGGGGGGGGGGGGGGGGGGGGGGGGGGGGGGGGGGGGGGGGGGGTGGGGGGGGGGGGGGGGGGGGGGGGGGGGGGGGGGGGGGGGGGGGGGGGGGGGGGGGGGGGGGGGGGGGGGGGGGGGGGGGGGGGGGGGGGGGGGGGGGGGGGGGGGGGGGGGGGGGGGGGGGGGGGGGGGGGGGGGGGGGGGGGGGGGGGGGGGGGGGGGGGGGGGGGGGGGGGGGGGGGGGGTGGGGGGGGGGGGGGGGGGGGGGGGGGGGGGGGGGGGGGGGGGGGGGGGGGGGGGGGGGGGGGGGGGGGGGGGGGGGGGGGGGGGGTGGGGGGGGGGGGGGGGGGGGGGGGGGGGGGGGGGGGGGGGGGGGGGGGGGGGGGGGGGGGGGGGGGGGGGGGGGGGGGGGGGGGGGGGGGGGGGGGGGGGGGGGGGGGGGGGGGGGGGGGGGGGGGGGGGGGGGGGGGGGGGGGGGGGGGGTGGGGGGGGGGGGGGGGGGGGGGGGGGGGGGGGGGGGGGGGGGGGGGGGGGGGGGGGGGGGGGGGGGGGGGGGGGGGGGGGGGGGGGGGGGGGGGGGGGGGGGGGGGGGGGGGGGGGGGGGGGGGGGGGGGGGGGGGGGGGGGGGTGGGGGGGGGGGGGGGGGGGGGGGGGGGGGGGGGGGGGGGGGGGGGGGGGGGGGGGGGGGGGGGGGGTGGGGGGGGGGGGGGGGGGGGGGGGGGGGGGGGGGGGGGGGGGGGGGGGGGGGGGGGGGGGGGGGGGGGGGGGGGGGGGGGTGGGGGGGGGGGGGGGGGGGGGGGGGGGGGGGGGGGGGGGGGGGGGGGGGGGGGGGGGGGGGGGGGGGGGGGGGGGGGGGGGGGGGGGGGGGGGGGGTGGGGGGGGGGGGGGGGGGGGGGGGGGGGGGGGGGGGGGGGGGGGGGGGGGGGGGGGGGGGGGGGGGGGGGGGGGGGGGGGGGTGGGGGGGGGGGGGGGGGGGGGGGGGGGGGGGGGGGGGGGGGGGGGGGGGGGGGGGGGGGGGGGGGGGGGGGGGGGGGGGGGTGGGGGGGGGGGGGGGGGGGGGGGGGGGGGGGGGGGGGGGGGGGGGGGGGGGGGGGGGGGGGGGGGGGGGGGGGGGGGGGGGGGGGGGGGGGGGGGTGGGGGGGGGGGGGGGGGGGGGGGGGGGGGGGGGGGGGGGGGGGGGGGGGGGGGGGGGGGGGGGGGGGGGGGTGGGGGGGGGGGGGGGGGGGGGGGGGGGGGGGGGGGGTGGGGGGGGGGGGGGGGGGGGGGGGGGGGGGGGGGGGGGGGGGGGGGGGGGGGGGGGGGGGGGGGGGGGGGGGGGGGGGGGGGGGGGGGGGGGGGGGGGGGGGGGGGGGGGGGGGGGGGGGGGGGGGGGGGGGGTGGGGGGGGGGGGGGGGGGGGGGGGGGGGGGGGGGGGGGGGTTGGGGGGGGGGGGGGGGGGGGGGGGGGGGGGGGGGGGGGGTGGGGGGGGGGGGGGGGGGGGGGGGGGGGGGGGGGGGGGGGGGGGGGGGGGGGGGGGGGGGGGGGGGGGGGGGGGGGGGGGGGGGGGGGGGGGGGGGGGGGGGGGGGGGGGGGGGGGGGGGGGGGGGGGGGGGGGGGGGGGGGGGGGGGGGGGGGGGGGGGGGGGGGGGGGGGGGGGGGGGGGGGGGGGGGGGGGGGGGGGGGGGGGGGGGGTGGGGGGGGGGGGGGGGGGGGGGGGGGGGGGGGGGGGGGGGGGGGGGGGGGGGGGGGGGGGGGGGGGGGTGGGGGGGGGGGGGGGGGGGGGGGGGGGGGGGGGGGGGGGGGGGGGGGGGGGGGGGGGGGGGGGGGGGGGGGGGGGGGTGGGGGGGGGGGGGGGGGGGGGGGGGGGGGGGGGGGGGGGGGGGGGGGGGGGGGGGGGGGGGGGGGGGGGGGGTGGGGGGGGGGGGGGGGGGGGGGGGGGGGGGGGGGGGGGGGGGGGGGGGGGGGGGGGGGGGGGGGGGGGGGGGGGGGGGGGGGGGGGGGGGGGGGGGGGGGGGGGGGGGGGTGGGGGGGGGGGGGGGGGGGGGGGGGGGGGGGGGTGGGGGGGGGGGGTGTGGGGGGGGGGGGGGGGGGGGGGGGGGGGGGGGGGGGGGGGGGGGGGGGGGGGGGGGGGGGGGGGGGGGGGGGGGGGGGGGGGGGGGGGGGGGGGGGGGGGGGGGGGGGGGGGGGGGGGGGGGTGGGGGGGGGGGGGGGGGGGGGGGGGGGGGGGGGGGGGGGGGGGGGGGGGGGGGGGGGGGGGGGGGGGGGGGGGGGGGGGGGGGGGGGGGGGGGGGGGGGGGGGGGGGGGGGGGGGGGGGGGGGGGGGGGGGGGGGGGGGGGGGGGGGGGGGGGGGGGTGGGGGGGGGGGGGGGGGGGGGGGGGGGGGGGGGGTGGGGGGGGGGGGGGGGGGGGGGGGGGGGGGGGGGGGGGGGGGGGGGGGGGGGGGGGGGGGGGGGGGGGGTGGGGGGGGGGGGGGGGGGGGGGGGGGGGGGGGGGGGGGGGGGGGGGGGGGGGGGGGGGGGGGGGGGGGGGGGGGGGGGGGGGGGGGGGGGGGGGTGGGGGGGGGGGGGGGGGGGGGGGGGGGGGGGGGGGGGGGGGGGGGGGGGGGGGGGGGGGGGGGGGGGGGGGGGGTGGGGGGGGGGGGGGGGGGGGGGGGGGGGGGGGGGGGGGGGGTGGGGGGGGGGGGGGGGGGGGGGGGGGGGGGGGGGGGGGGGGGGGGGGGGGGGGGGGGGGGGTTTTTTTCTTTTGGGGGGGGGGGGTTTTTGGGGGGGGGGGGGGGGGGGGGGGGGGGGGGGGGGGGGGTTTTTGGGGGGGGGGGGGTTTTGTGTTTGTGGTTTTGTTGTGTGTTTTTTTTTTGTTTTTTTTTTTCCAATTTATCTATTTTTTTTTTGTTTTTTTTTTTTTTTAATTTTTTTTTTTTTTTTTTTTTTTGTTTTTTTAGAGTACCCAATTTTTTTTTTTAAATAACATTTTTTTTTTTGTTTTTTTTTTTTTGCTTTTTTTTTTTTTTTTTTTTCTTGTTAAAGGGGGGGTGGGGGGGGGGGGGGGGGGGGGGGGGGTGGGGGGGGGGGGGGGGGGGGGGGGGGGGGGGGGGGGGGGGGGGGGGGGGGGGTGGGGGGGGGGGGGGGGGGGGGGGGGGGGGGGGGGGGGGGGGGGGGGGGGGGGGGGGGGGGGGGGGGGGGGGGGGGGGGAGGGGGGGTTAATTGGGGGGTGGGGGGGGGGGGGGGGGGGGGGGGGGGGGGGGGGGTGGGGGGGGGGGGGGGGTGGGGGGGGGGTTATTGGGGTGGGGGGTGGGGGGGGGGGGAGGGGGGGGGGGGGGGGGGGTTGGGGGGGGGGGGAAGGTGGGGGGGGGGGGGGGGGGGGGGGTGGGGGGGGGGGGGGGGGGGGGGGGGGGGGGGGGGGTGGGGGGGGGGGGGGGGGGGGGGGGGGGGGGGGGGGGGGGGCGGGGGGGGGGGG